>JAHWFP010241156.1:3644-43241 GCA_023313725.1 Lithobius niger
CCAAAAAAATAACAATAAATGGCCTATTTTCATACTATGAGCATTCAACGGGTTGAGTTCTTGCAGACGATTTGTAGGCACCAAATTACGTGTCGCAGACACTTGAAGAATATTCTGCCACTGGGGCAACAATGTGTCTGTAAGCTTCTAATAGGTCTATTTTCGTCGCTGTACTTGATATTTTGGCCTTCAAATACAAGAAAAAACTGGTGTGAAAACGATTTCGTGATGTCAAAGGTTGATCAAACACTTACTGTTCAGGATAATTTTGTTCCAAAAACATGTTTAGAAACGTCGTGGGCGGGGGAGGCCCCCCGCCAACAAAAAAAAACATACTGAAAATGACGGCATATTTTGTGTATCAAACACTTAATATGATCAACATGACATACAGATCTCATTATTGGTTGATTTTAACTGGCTGGACGCACAGTTGGTTTTAAAACACTGTAACGCATCATCGTTTTTTAAACACGGGAATACGCGGATTGAGCGAGCAAAGCCAGCAATCTCGACATTTAGTACACATTTTCAACATAAACAAATACGTTTTATTGTATACGAACTGAAAACATTCTGAGGCATGAGATGAACGAGTTGTGAGCAACAACTACAAATTTGCTTACGTCTTAGTAAACAGTACATCCATTTTGTGAAAGTCTGCGGATTGAATAAGTTATACGTAGCACGGATATACGCCGGTAGAGTGAGCGAAGCAAACGATATGGTTGGTCTGCATCATACAGAGTGGTGGACAGCTTTTTAAACTTAGCTGAATATATCGTGCAACAACTGGAGCACAAGATGGAAAACAACTGCGGTGCGGTACACTGATAGTCAAAGACCAATAATTGATGACGTCCTTCAACTACGTCACGTCACGAAGATTCGATGGAAGCACTTTAGGTATATAGTTGATATAAGTTGGCAAGTTTGGGGAACCATACCCCAAAAAGGAACTGAAAATCATTGATAAACGCCGATGTTATGGACAATAAGATAGAGTAACTGCCAGTTTCGTGCACAAATAAAACCACACTACGTTTCGGGAGGACAACCACCCGTCTTTAGGTAAAAATAAACACTAAAACATTAAAAAAATTCATGGCAGTATCTGCCGAGTCACCAAGTCTATAAAAACAAACCATTCAGGCATGGTCAAGGCCTAAAACATTAAAATGTAAAAAATATTAAAAATATAAAACATACCAAATGATACACCATGCTATTAGATGGGCGCCCGGAGGTTCCTGGTAACTTTACGTCATTGGATTTAAGTCCGTATCCTCAATCTTAATAGCTGTAGTGTTGGACAATGAATTTTAAACTCTTCTTTGCCACACAGGCATCGATGCAGCGCTTTTTTTTTTGGACGAAAACTCCGTTGTTACGATTCAGCATTGTTACGGAAGAAACTTGCCTCGTTCTAACTATCAATAGCTTAGAAACGTGCTCCAACAATGCAACGTTGTTCTATTTCAACAATGGAAAGATGATTGCACACTTATCACCTACCAGGAACGATTAATCCATATGCAGAATTCAGTACAACATTTGAAGTGTTCAAAATTCAATGTCCAGTACTGCACGTGTGGTCACCACTTTAAATTACAGGGACTGCTTTCTCGACTCAATTTTGGGCAATTTTTTTTTCTTCGAGCTGGTTGTGAACGTATGGAACTGCCGCGGCTTTATGGCTCGATTTGATACGTGAAATAGGTAATCCAGCCTGGGTTCTTCTTTGGAGGGTGAGTGGCTCTTTGAGCTTTGCTCGACTCCGTCATTTATCTATTTTACTAACGGCTTATCGAATTGTAATAACTTTCAGTGTAGACCTATTAATTTTCGCCTTTGGGCCACTGTGTTTCCTTTAACACTGTAAAGATTAGAAAAAGTTGTGTCCTAGTGTGCGTGGCGTATCTTGAGTCCTGCACTTATTTTGTGATCGGCTACGTCTTCCTGGAGGGGGTGGCTTTAACCGCCGCCATTGTTTTTTGTAACTACTTTGGATATCAACAAGGCACTCTGCGACTAAACACGTACAATCGATTATTTGTGTTCATTCTGGGACGAACTCAAGATGGGCCGCGGACGCTATAATAAAGCCGTCCATCTGCAAACGTATCAAGCCAAATATATATATATGCTTTTCGTAGTGCTATTTTGACGGGGAAGGGACAATAAAATAATTAAGTTGTTTTGTGATATGTTTTTAATGGTTTTTACTCATATTTTTACTGAGAAGGTTAACGAATGTTAAATAGGGGGATTTTATTATTTATCTTTCTCATTCTACCCTGAATTGGAGTTCAAATTATAGTTCGTTGCGTTCGAGTGCACTCTAATCCATTTTTATTCGTGTATCTTCACAGCTGTGAGTATGGGGATACGAGCGCTAATGTTATTTTTCTCGTTCAGTTAATTCGATTTATATTGAAATATCGATTATTAACGAGCTACTTCAATAACTGATTGGTGTATAACAGTATATATAATTTTGTTTTGGTAGAAGTGATATGCTTAGTTTTCCTCGCGCTACTTTGATGGGGAAGGGACATTTAAAACTTGGAATACCCTCATGTTAGAAACAGTTTATGCATTATTCAACTCTAAACACGTCAGATTTTAAATCCGTAGTCCTTACAGATTTTGTGCTGACAGTTGCGGACAGAAATATCTGATCCGATGGCGATCCACAGACAGACTGACAAACATGATCACTGTATAAGGCTTCTGCGTTATTTTCGTCCGTATGCAGCTAAACATGCCCCCCCGGGGAAGGCGTATGATAGAGCGCCATGCCAAGCCTACCTCTAGCTTGTCGAACGACTCTTGCTATAGTTTGTTCCACATTATGTTTGTAGGAAACTGACTATATGACGCCATGTTTCTTTGCACTACGAGTGGAAGACGTGTGGATATCACACTTGTAGACTCTACAGAGTTACTGCCAGAGTCTACGAACCGGATATTTTAAATGTTTTTTTTTTTTGTTTGTAGTCGTAGGAAACGTAACGTCATACAAATGGGAAACAAACTATTGAGCAGTGACACGACGTAGTATTATTGTATACAACTCTATGCTGGAGCCTTAATGGGTTAGCTGCAAGGGGCACTGTAGAGAGAAGCAGAAGGGCGTCATACTGAAGCCGATGCTGTGTGAAGAGTGATTTCTTAGACCTAAAACGCGCGATTTTTGTTGTTGGAGAAAACAACGTTATTTTAAGCCTAAGCCATTTTAAGCCATTTTTATGTAGTGCACCTTGTAGTTATGCCCTCCAAAACCCATACTGGTGCCAATATGGCGGCAAATGTCACTGCTCTATAGCATAACTAAACCAATTCGGAACGTTCTGTTTAGAGCGGGCTGAGAAAGTTTATTTTTACTGTACTTTTTTTTATTGCAGGAAGTCAGCAGTGGTGGAAAATTGTGTTTATGTTCGCGATACCAATTGTGCAAAATTTGAACTGGATTGAGAAATATATTAAGTTGTCCATGGGTCTGTAAATTTGTATTTTTCCATAAACAGCAACATATTTACGGAGTAAAATCTGATGCACTTTATAAATACCCTGCAGTGTGAGCGGCCACATCAGTATGGCTTAGTGGTAGAGCTTCGGCGCTTAGTCTCACTTGGTCATCGATCCAATTCACCGATTTTCAACTTTTACAGCTGAAAACGTAGGTATGAATAAGGCCTAGGGCTTTTTGAACCCTATTTTAATGTCACTACGATATTCGTGTTGTTGTTGTTGAAATTCCTGCTTAGGCAGTCTGACGTCCAAACTACAACGGAAGTTGGTTTTGCATCTGTATTTGTTCCGTAAGGTCGTGGATTTACGGAAAAAGCGGCCGTAAAGTCCTGAAATTGAGGGAAAAACATTCTTTGTACCCGGATTTGAGCTCGAAACCGTCCCTGAGGTCCGGAATCGACGAAATAAGTAAAATTGGAGCATGTTGATTGAAATGTGGAAGCTTTTCTTGGACGAACCTGAGTAAAAGCAATGGCGTGCACACGGTGACCGGAAAAAAAGCCTCGGAAAAAAAAACCCGCGGAAAAAAAGCCTGGAAAAAAAACTGATGGAAAAAAAAGCCTTGGAAAAAAAGCCGCCATTTTTTCTATCAGCTTTTTTTCCGGGGCTTTTTTTTCAGCGGCTTTTTTTCATCACTTTTTTCCCGGCTTTTTTTCCACGGTTTTTTTTTCCGCGGCTTTTTTTTCCTAGATTCGTGCACACGAGGAGGTAGGGACGCAAGGGGAGCATTGGCCGAACCCTTTTAGGAAAATGCCCATTTTGTTAAAAAAAATATTTTGGCAACTAATTTTACTGATGCGTCGGTGCCTGAGAAACATCACTTCAACTATACATGGCCTAAATCGTGCGCACTTGAAAATGTCTACTTCAAAAACTCCATTTTCCCCCATTTTTCTCCATTTTTACATCCGTCGCTCACAGTCGTTACAGACTCAGCATGAAGTTCCATGTTAAACGTTAGACTTTGAAACCCCAGAATTGATTTTGACTAACGTATTCGGAATTGTGGGGGTCATGTCGTAACTACTTCACTGTATAACAATTTTAATGGCAACAATCGAACCGTTTGGCCCTACAGAATGGCCATTTGGTGTTATTGTTGGGACTTTTGTTTTCACCTAGAGATCGAATCAATGTACCGATTTTCTACTTTTATATCTTAAAACGTAGGGACGAACAAGATCCTTCTGACCGCTATTTTAATGTGACTACCATATTCTTAATTTGTTGTTGTTCTTGTTCTTGTCGTGCTTGTTGGGACTTTTGCTCTCACCTGGAGATTAAACCAATGAACCGATTATTCAATTTTTATAGGTTAAAACGTAGATATGAACAAGGTCCAGGGCGTTTCGAACACTATTTTAACGTGACTATCTTTTTCCTGTTGTTGTTGTTGTCCTTGTTCTTGTTGGGACTTTTGCTCTAACATAGAGATCGAACCAATGAACCGATTTTTCAATTTTTTATAGTTTCAAATTTAGGTATTAAGTAAGCAGGTTCAAAAGTTTCACTATATTTTTAACCTTTTGACGGTCCTTTTTTAAAAATATGTTTCCGTCGGGAAGGGTAACTCTTCTCCTGACCCCTCCCCTACTTCGAGGTCCATCAACGTTGAACCATCCATGATCAATAAAGTTCAAACATATTGATTTACGACTCCCCATCTTCAATGCTGCCCACGGGCCTGCATCGTATTATTGTGTGCGCGGCGTATCTTGAGTCCTGGAAGTATTTTATGAGCGGCTACGTCTTCCTAGAGGGAGCGGCTTTAATCGACGGCCGCCATTGTTTTTGTAACCATTTTGGATATCAACAAGGCACTCTGCTACCAAAACCGTACAATCGATTATCTGTGTTCGTTCTGCAGCGAACTCAAGATAGGCCGCGCACACTCTAACTTGGTTTAGCCTTGGCGGCCTTTCCCAGGTTGAATAATATCACTACTTTCGAAGGCCGACCCTTTTTGGAAACTTGGCGGTTTCTTTTATACCAGTTTTGGTTTTGGGTGGATAAAGTAAAATCCAATACATTGTAGAAAGTATGATACATTGTAGATAATATGAAGCATTGTAGAAAGTCCACCGCTCCTTACTAAATCAGTCAGCCAGCCAATCAGTGCTTGGGGTGAAGCCTAAATCTGCCAAGCCGCTGGTATCCTTGCATTTTCCTCACTTTCACCTCCATCCAATTTCAGCAAGGAACCATTGGCCAATCTACGAAACTCTCATTAAAATTACACTGTTTCGATTAGCCGACTCATTGATGGTCCATTAAGGCTTTTAAATCAAATCACGATATACTAATGGGCAAATAGACGCGTTTAATGGAGTCGAGGTTTAGTTCAACCAGGAACTGATATTAGCAACTTAAATATTGAATGAAAACCCGCATTTGAAAGGGTGTAATTTTCTGACGACTCCATGTCTGCCTCTCTCTGCATAGGCTACTTTATACAACTTTAATTGTTTGGGCCTCGTGGAAGGGGAGGGAGGGAGGGAAGGAGGTGGTGCGGGGGTGGGGGTTGTATTGTCAAGTGAGGGCTGTTATTTACGTATTAGACGACCACTTCCTTCTCCTAGCGATAGCTGGATTATTTCTTCCTGGTCTTCCCATTTGTTTTGCGGGTTCGCTCCTATACGGAGGGCGGAGTTGGATGAAAAGTTTCTCTTGTTCGTTCGACGACTTCTTCCTGGTTGCCCCGTTGGGTTATTTACCGATTGTTTTTTGCAGGTTGAGCGTTTCCCATGGTTGGTTCTCTTCCGCTTGCCATTGGACTTGGCTTAATTCTGTACTGGCAGAATGATGTACCCGGCTTCGCTCGGGTGGCGTATATTTATCCATTAAGTAAACATTTACCTTTCAACTCCAACGAAGCGAATTGTAACTGCAGTCCCCGGATGTCACGACGGGTGTTTACTTCAAATACACAGCAGGGGTGACAGGCGCACTCCCCCCACTTCCCCCACACTCCCAATTCATTTAGTTCTTATGGCATTAGAATGGGAGCACACAGGGCTAAAAAACGCATTGCCCAACACATGGACATTCCCCTCCCCCCCCCTCCCTCCTCGAACTTCCAATTTCTTTTTAGCAGCGTTATTTTTTGTGTGCTGGTCGTATTAGTATTAGCTGAAGCCCGTGTGGTGTTAAGTGCACCGTTTGCAACTCTGGTTATGTATGGCAGCTCAAGTATGTTTCCTAAGTATTCTTCAAATGGTTGCACACACTGGTTAGCAAAAGCTGATTTTTGTTTGCTTCACTCACTCAATCAGCGCATCCAGTGACTCGAATCCCCACCCCGCACACTGCCAATGATCCCCTCTTTCTAATGTACACTATCATTATATTCGTTCATATTCATCATGTTCATGCCGGCAGAAGTATCATCGGATCATGTGACTCAAATCAGCCCTCCCCCGCCACGGATAATCATCCCCACGTTCCAGTGATCACTTCTGTTATATTCTACCAGCCATGTTCATGTTCTTGAAAGGCTTAAGACGGTCTCGAAACTGCCCCTTCGAGAAGCATGCTGCTCTGTAAAGCTTTCCCAATATGCAATTCGTCCAACCAGACGCGGGGAAACCGCGGGCCGTTGCTGGGTCCGTGCCCCGTGGATGCCTGGCCGCTTGTTTAAAAATAATAGGTATTACACAGTCATCGATCGTGAAAAGAGAAGTATGGTTGTATGCGAGAAAAGAGATGCGGCTAGTTGTGCGCTGGTTTGCCTTCGTGCCAATTTCTGTTTTCGAGATGCGCAAGCAGCCGTCGCGTAGTGACATGTAGTGAACGATTTTCGAAGCTGGCTTTCGCCAAACATTTTTACTACGGCAGTTTTGGCTTGTACAACATAGTGCGGGATGTTATTACGCATTTAAATGTATTCGTCGGTGTAAATGGCACGACTTGAATAATCTTCTGCAGCAGGGAGAACTGAGTGTTTTAGTGACGAGCGGACCGAAGCAGTTTAAAGGAGATTGTCATCTTGTGTTGGTGTGCCTGGTCTGTATTCACGATACCTTTCGAACACGTTTTCCGATTTATACCAGACTTGAATTGAAATCAATCGGCTGACGGATAATCTAGGCTACGTATAGAATCGATATGTCTAGCAATATATCGATTTGTAGGCTACACTCTGTTTATGTCTGTGTCTGATTGTAGCCAATCAAACCAGGATTGTCGTAAAGGAAAGTCTGCAGGATGGAAAAATTTCTATGGAAAATTTGGATTTCCGGAAAAATTGGACAAATTTCCGTCTGACTAGAAAAATTCCAAATAATGGAAAAATGTGATACGAATTCGTAAATATATTAGAAAACAAAAACGAACTCGTTTGATGTTTAAATTTTAACTGACAGAAGCCAAGACAACAAAGGAACACAAATAAACTTTCCTGTAAGGTTTCATATACCGCAGTGTTCCTGTACCGTTTAGTCCACGCGAAACTTTAGCGCTGTATTCACATGTTTTTACAGTTTTTACTTTAGAACACGGTAGGTCAGATTGGTTCGTTCTACTTGGCTAAAGGACATCGCTGAAAAATCGTAAAAACCATCGTCGTAGTGTGTTTAATGCTGACCTGCAGATTATTAATTCAGGGTTCACGCGGCTCCTTGAAAACCTGGTAATGTTGAAAATAAAAATGAAATAACAGTGCTGAAATCTTGAATATGAAGTCTTGCCGAAAAGTGGTGTATGTATCAGCAGAACGAACGAAAAGGAGACGACTTGACTTGAATAAAATGAAAATGAAAATTGATTTGAACGTAAACGTATACGTATGTTTATTTTTTTTAATTTCTTTAATGAAATTCCACTATCTAGACACACGCTAGTGTGTCGCGCCAAGTTAGGCAACAAACATCACAACAAACATCGCATCAATTCAATTGTCGAAGTTGTAAACCATTGTAGCGCGACGCCATTGCGTCAGTGTCTGATATCTTGAAGCATAGTTGGGCACATTTCAGGTACTTGGGGGGAAAATAATAATGCGGTACAAAAGCGTAAATTGTGTTGATAAAAGGTGTATGTCGATGACAATGAACAATATCACTGAAGATTATGTTAGAGTGAATTCATTAACTGTTCATTGTCGGTCAGTAGAAGAGGTAGGTTAAAATCAGGAAGTTGGTCTAACGCATTAATTCAACAATCTGTACGTCATGGCACAGCATTCTTCAGTACCATGACGTACGTTGCGTACGTCATGGTTACAAGTGTCTCTAGCGAGAAGTTTACTTTCTGGTAATGCATGCAAACTGTTTGTTGAAGGCCTGGTACTGCTGACATGCATTTAGTAACAACTTTGCTCACTAGATGGCATTGTATAAGATGTGCAAATCACGATATTTGTTGCTGCATCTGCACACAAAATGGCGAGCGCCATTATTGCTTGTTTTCTTTGCGTGGTGGTGTTTTGATCGTGTTTTTGCTGCCGTGATCAACGCTTGGAGTAATTTTAGTCAGCGTCAGACAATCTGTGATATTGTAAAACCGTGGAAAAACGGATTTAGATTCATCAGACAATAATTATGAACCAGGTGTGGATGAGAATTCGGATGATTCGTCGTGCGAAAGTGATGTTGAAAATGAATTAAATTCAGACAGTGATGACGAGGCTTCCCAGCCAAGAAAGCTTGGCTTAGTTTGGAAAATAGTGACAGATCCTTTTGATGACAACTGGAATTCACTAAGCCTGCATTAAAGAGCACCAAAAATCACTGCCCCTGGAGTAACACAGTCCATGAGAGCCTCCCTGCACTGCAAAAAAAGGCCTGGTATTTGTGTAGTGATCTCCAAATTGGGTCTGGAGTGGAAGGGGTTAATTCAATGTTGAAAACATTATAACAAGTACAGTACTTTACCACGGAATATTCGTACAGTTGTTACTGCATTTAAGTTGATTTGTCTTATTTATTACTAGATACCTCTTCTGTTCCGTTTCTTATGAGCCGTAACAGGAAACGTATTAGACTACATAAAAGAAATTTGTGAGAAGTCTCCAATTTTTCCATATTTTGTAACGGGATGAGAATTTGTAACTGTAAAAAGTCCCTATTAAAACGTGTTACATTCATTCCTATTAGTTCCGTCCGAGTTTTCAGAGGGCGCCATGCGGTCCATCTGGTAATTTTTGCTCATTTATCAGCCCAAATCAAAAGTAAACTAAATTACAACTTAGCTAAACTAAATAATAATTAAATACAAGCTAGTTTAGTTTAGTTTAATTTTAGGATGAAAACTGAGTAGAAATTCCCACATACTTGACTTGACTTTACTCCCTTATCCTCTACTGTGGAGGTACGGGACCTTGGGGTTTGGTTTGTTTCTAATCTCAAATCCTCATTACATTGCCAGAAGATCTGTGCTGCGGCATTTCGACGTGCTGCAGTTGTAAATAGGAGCTTTGTTTCGGGTAATTCTATTATTAAGGTATAGGCTTTTAAGACATTCGTTCGCCCACTCCTGGAGTACGCAACCCCTGTCTGGTCACCTCACCTGATACGGGACATAGAGACCAAATCGAAACGGTGCAGCGGCGTTTCACGAAGGGCCTCCCTGGATTTAGAAACGTTGACTACCCAACTCGCCTAGTTAGGCTTAACCTGGAATTGCTGGTGCTTTCAGAAGAATTATATTTCACCTTGTCCTCTCGTATAAAATTCTGATGATCTTCCTTTCTTTGATTTGGCGCCTTGTATTTCCCGTACGCGAGGTCATAATTTTAAACTTCCGGTTCCAGCCTCCCGTCTGGACTGCCGTCGTAACTTTTTTTCAGTCAGGGTTGACCCAGTATGGAATGCTTTGAGGGAGGAAACGATAAATGCTCGTTCTTTACCCATTTTTCGCAAATTGTTGAACACTAAACCACTTCACAGGTTTCTGAAACGTCCGGTTTCTTGATCTTCCATTTGTTTTTTTACACATTTTTTTGGCGGCGAGTGTGACATTCCTTAAATAATCCAAGGAGCGGCACCAAGCCCTTCTGATTTCCTTTCACTAGTTGGTGGAGAATATTTTGTTTTATTATTTTATTATTTTTATAAAACTCATAGCGCCCTCTATAAACATAGATGGAACTAATAGGAATGAATCTAAGACGTTTCAGCAGGAGGTCTCAGTCATAAATTCTCGTCCCCAACCCTACAAATTCTTGGTAATACTAATACCTTTCGTTATGGGAACCCTGGACCCATGTCTTCATTCATGTCAGTTTGTAGTACCATGGGGGGGGGGGGGCTTCTTCAGGTTCAGGGGCCCAGTCCCCCCGATATTTACGTCCCTGTCAATAAGTTGTTGACTTTTAATTGGGTCACGTTTAATTCGTGTGAACTGTCAATTATTATTCATCACTTCAAAAACCCAACCGATAAAAGGATCACTAAAGGTTTGGCCCATCAAAGGAGTGATATTAACAGACCAAACCAAATTATTCCCACCGTCTATACAGACTTCAAAGAACAACTTTAACATTGGTAACGTGTTAAAAGGTTTTCATTTAAGCTTTGAAGAATTAGCAGGTGAAATTAACCTGGTGATTGTTTGATACCAACCATACGAGCATTAAATTGCTTCGGCTGACTTAAGGCTCAAAGATATTAATTTTAATAGAAAAAAAAAATTGAAGGGCCGAACCATGCTCCCCATCAACAAGTTGTTGACTTTTAATTGGGTCACGTTGTTGGTGTTAACTATGAACGTCAGGTCATTATGTATCAAATCAAAAACCCAAACCGATAAAACGGTCACTAAGTCGAGAATGGTTCAGCCCTTCAAAGGAGTGATATCAACAGACCAAACCAAGTTATTCCCACCGACTAATACAGACTTCATGGAACAACTTTAACATTGTTATCATGGTAAAAGGTTTTAATTTAAGCATTGAAGGATTAGCAGCTGAAATTAACTTGGTGATCGTTTCGGTCTTGATATATCATTCCTTTAAATGGCCCAACCATGCTCGATTTGGCGGCCTTTAGTTTTGGTTTTTGGTATGATACATCAACAACTTGCTGGGTGATTCTTCTGACTAGGAATGACGTAAATAATCAAAGACGACGCTATAGGCACCCTATGGCAACCAACGGCAAACAAATCTCTTATAGTTTCCTAGCAGTTCGTTAAGGATGGATTAAACCGCCATTTTTAAGTCGCCATCGTCTTCCCCCTTCCCCCTCCTCTCGCCCTTCACCGGCCTTCCGTTAATAACCTGTTTACCCACGTATCTATAATAATAATAAAACAACATCCGGATCAGTTCCGTTTATAAGTGCAGCCAAAATACACAGAACGACGTTGTTTGAACACCTGATCCCCCCGCCCATCTAAAAAAAAAATCCCTGACTCTTATTGCAATTCAAGCGGTACTTTAGCGAAAATACGGCAGCCATCTTGGTTTTCTATTCATCAGGGCTTACTGTTACGTTGGGGAGGGTAGACGGAGGATCCCTGAAGAGGGAGTTATAGTGAAGCATTGTGGGAAGAGGAGATCTATGGAAACCATTCTGAAACAAGCGACAATGGAATTAACTGTTGACTCAGTTCTTCAGTGGTCACATCATAAGCAATTACATCATGAGGGGCCCGGTCCCCAAAGGGACTTCTTATGGGGATAGATCCTCCACTCCCCCTCTTTCCTTTTATCCCACCCCCTCGCACAGAAGTCATCCTCCAAACACGTAGTTGTTGCAGACTAAAGTTAATTTCGCTCATGAGTAATTTTCGTTGTTAAACAAGGCTAACATTGATCATCTCTTTAAGCGATCAGTAATTTGATTCCTCCACCCTCCCCCCAAGCACCCGAAGGAGTTGGGTGAGGGGGGAAGGTACCTGCAATTCACGTAACCCCAATTAAAGGTAGTGGAATCTTACCCCCCTCCCCCACCCTCCTCTTCCATCTTGCTTCTGTTTCATGTTGCGTATCATTGCAGGAACCAATAGTATTGATGGAGTATGCCTTCCCCCCCTCCCCCATGGTTTTCCCTGCTCCTAAGGGCCAGGAAATGTATTAAACGATAAGAGTAATGGAAAAATTACTGCTTTATTGGGGCGGTTGTCCTTGACTTTTTTCCTAGAAGTTATGATCGCTGTAGTGCGACGGATTTATACAATCAAAATAAAAGTGCTACTTCAGGGTTCAGACAAAACCTGGAAAACCTGTAAAACTCAGGGAAATTTCAGGGAAAACAAGGAATTTTTGGAAAATCATGGAAAAGACATGGAAATTTGATAAAATGCCTTTGTGTCTGATCTGCATATTTCATTGAATTAGAATATCAGAACCAATTAATTCCTAGGCTAGTAGCAAATATTTTAATTGTGCTCTAATATATTCAAGTAATTTAGATGTAACTTGAATAAACCAAATCTAGGGGAGTACCATTATCTGTTATGAAAATGCGTTTACCGGTAATACCGTCTGGACTATGTCTCTAAATAGCTCTTATCTGGGATGTTGGATCATTGTCATACAAATATTAAAAACATCTGGTAAAACGCATGGAAATTGCCATTGGATGCACCTGGAACACTGGGTCGTTTTTAGGGGGGGGGGGGGTCAGTTGGCAAATCAGTCGGCAAAATTACATAATTTTTGGCCAGTCGGCAAATCAATCGGAAATATTACATAATTGTGTTTGACTAGATGGAAAATCATGTCGGTAAATTTCTGGTTTACACCCCTCCAACTTTTGTCCTTCCTGACGTCTCTGCTGGAACACCTGGAAATGTCAGGGAAATTGAGAAGTAAAAAAACTGTCTGAAGTAACTTTCCTGATGCGTTGTTTCGTGAGTAGCCTACACATAACTGGCGAAAACCTGAACCCTAAAAACTAAACAGAACAGTTAGACTCTGGTTCAACACTCTGGATACTCTGGAAACTTCTCAACACTCTGGTTCAAGACAGAGTATTGAGAGATTGGAATTACTTGAACTGTGACACGTAAAGACGGAGCTGATATTTGTCTTTTAAAGTTGTCCATAACAAATTTCCTCTGGCACTTATTTTTTTTTGAGCCCATTAATAGTAGCTCGACACTTGGGGCCATTCACTTAAACTCAGAAGCCAGCCAACCTCTGCCGCCATTGAAAAATTCCGCGCGGAATTAAGCAGCCAAATTCATGTTGGAACTTTGGTTCTTAATTAGCGTTATTAAAGTGTGCGTGGCCTATCTTGAGTTCGCAGCAGAACGAAAACGGATAATCGATTGTACGTTTTTGGCAGCAGAGTGCCTTGTTGCTATCCAAGATGGTTACAAAAACAATGGCGGCCGTCTATTAAAGCCGCTCCCTCCAGGAAGACGTAGCCGCTCGTAACATACCTGCAGGACTCAAGATACGCTGCGCACACAATACGTCGTGTTCTTCCAACGATTGACATTTGGTAACCTAAAAATTAACGAGTTGTATTTATTTATTTATTATTTATTACGTTTTCTTAAATGGACATTTCACTATTCTGGTAGAAATAAATTTATTATTGCTTACTCGCTTCTGTATTAGCCATCGTTCGTTACAAATTAAAAGGTGATTCACTTTGTAACGTACGATGGTTCGACCAGAAGCGAGCAATCCATAACACATTTATTTCTGTTAGAACAGTAAGATGTACATATTAGGAAAACGTTCTTTCTTGAACCAGAGTATAGGGTTGAACAAATCAACAAATTATTTAAGGTTAACAGTAACAGTTAAGTTAAACACCAGAATGCAGCTGTGAAATCTCACACATGCTAAACTAGTAGCCCACGATGTTTGTGATTAGTCTGAGGTAGTTTTACGGTGAGCCAAGAAACTACTGCATGACCCGAGATCAGAAATGAATAATTATTGTGATTTATTGAAGTCATGACTTATATCAGTCATGGGATTCGATCCAGCATTCACTTGGTTTTGAGATGATGATGATGACCACAGGGGCGAGGCTGGACTAGGCTGAGCTTTGCTGGGGTTCCCTGTGAACCCTTTACAAATATTGCATGCACCTAGGGACTCCGTTTATCTCTCCTGTCTTGTAGCTGACAGCTTATTTGGTTTGCCGTAACTCAAGCCTTAAACATCTGTTAAGATCCGTTCCTCTTTTACAACATAATATATCTTGGGCTTGTTTACAATTATCTAATAGTTCTACTTGTTATATCTGGATAGCCTACACAGGCAGTGTTTACAGATTCATTAGAAATTTTCTTCCTTAACGTTTGGTCCATGCAGATTTCCTAAAAATATTATCCATACCGACTTCTTGAATGTTTTTCCTTTGTAAATTGTTTGAAGGCTTAATCGAATGTAGTACTAATATCGATTTCCAATGCACTGCCCATACAGACTTCCTACAGATAATTACCTAAGCAGACTTCCTGAAATATTACTCAACCACGTGAAGGTGTTACTAGAGTAGATTTTCTGGAAGTTTTATCCAGCTTTACTGAGTTACCCATATAGACTTCATAAAGGGGTTACTAGAGTAGATTTTCTGGAGGTTTTATCCATCTTTAAGGAGTTACCCATACAAACTTCGTAAGGTGTTACTATAATAATTTTTTTTGACGGGTTTATCCATCTCTAAGGAGTTACCCATACAAACTACGTGAAGGTGTTAACTAGAGTAGACTTTTTGGAGATTTTATCCAGCTTTAATGAGTTACCCATACAAACTTCGTAAAGGGGTTACTAGAGTAGATTTTCTGGTGGTTTTATCCATATTTAAGGAGTTACCCATATACAAACTTCGTAAACGTTTTACTAGAGTAGATAATAAATAAATAAATCATTTTACCCAGCAGGGATAAGCTGGGATGGAAGCGGAAGGTGGGTGAGCCACTGACACCGATCCAAGAGTACTTTTAAAGTGTGGTTAGACGGGGCGTTTCAAAAAAACGTGAAGGGGTTCCCGGGATAGCCTCGAACGGAACGAAGCTACAGAAGAAGCATTAACGGTATCAAAACTTAGGGCATTCCAATGTGTACGACTCTCACAGAGAAAAAAAATATTTTCTGCAATTCAGACGGGCTGCGGACATGGATAATGTCCAGTTATGTCCCCTGGTACGGCCAATGGTGGGAGCCATATAAAAAAAAAAAAAAGTAAAAAGATAAATTGCAGATGAGTTTTTTTTAAGATTTTATCCATCTCTAAGGAATTACCCATACAAACTACGTGAAAGGAGTTACTAGAGTAGAATTTATGGAGGTTTTATCCATCTTTAAGGCGTTACCCACACAAACTTCGTGAAGGTGATACTAGAGGAGATTTCTGGAGGTTTCCAATGCAGACATTCTGAAAGTATTTCATGTAGACTCCTTAAAACTACTACTATGACCAGGTAGATTGTTTGGATGAGTTTGGTAGATTGTTTGGATGAGTTTGGATGAGTTATATATACCCGTCTATATTGACATGTCAGGGGTAAAACAATTTAGTTGATGTGTCGTTTGGAGGGTGCCGCCAGCTCTAAATGCAAAATTTGAAATTTAAAGTTTGAAATTTGCTGGTCACTGGTTGGCTCTTATTAGGTTCAGCCGTCTTCCAGTAAAACAAGAAGTCGGTCCGGCTGGACAGACAGGTGCACGTTGCATACAACAACTAGGGTAGCTCCAACCACTAGGATGTAAATGACCCTAATTAGTATTATTGTGAGACACAATAACTTACCCAAATAATCTACTCACTCATGCTATTACTGATAACCAAGAATTTAGAGGGTTGGGGAGGAGAGCTTGTGACTGAGACCCCTTCTGAAACGTCTTAAATTCATTCCTATTGGTTCCGTCTTACGTTCATAGAGGGCGCCATGAGTTTTATGTGGGAATTTCTACTCAGTCTTAAGTCTGAAATTTAACTAAACTAAACGAAACCAGCTTATATTTAATTATTATTTACTTTAGCTTAGTTGTAATTTAGTTTACTTTAGATTTGGGCTGAAAAATGAGCAAAAATTGCCGGATGGAACGTGTGGCGCCCTCTGAAAACTCGGACGGAACTAACAGGAATGAATGTAACACGTTTCAATAGGGACTTTTTAGAGTTACAAATTCTCCACCATAACTCTACAAATTCTTGCTGATGTGTAACCGATTTTGCAAATAATTGTGACACATTGTGTTTTGAAACCTGACTGCATATTGAAACAAATTATATTTTCATGCAATATTATTGTTTTGTTTAGGTGAACGTGTGACAGTATTTTAATTTCAAAGCAAGATTCCCACCCATTACAACGGAGTGTTTAGAAAGGCTGGTCCGGAGGCAAGGTAAGAGACGTAATTAAGTGCTCAAGAGACTACATATAACTTATTCAGCATACTTCATTCACTCATGCTGAGTGGTTTAGCTAGCTTTCATTCCAAGTGTTGAATCAAATAGCATGGAAATAACAGCGCGCGAGAAAACAGCAACGTCGTAGTAGCGTGACGAGAGCAGATGACAGTTGAGCGCACGACGTAACAGACCGACGACTAAACTGCAACTCTGCAGTTTCTTGATCCGGAGTTGCCATTTCAAGATTAGCTTCCACGTTCAGCTTTTGTTTCGGCCTTTCCTCTCCCCTGACTGTTCCATTCTATTTGTAAAAAAAAAAAAAACCGGAGAATTAAACGAATTTTCCCCCGATTTTTCCATTTTATTTGTAAAACATCGGAGAATTACGCGACTGTTTTCTCACGAGCTTTAGGGTACCCGCGCACTGGGCGGCCAAAAAACACGGCGACATGCCGCGCGGCCACGTTTGTTTTTCATTGATAATTCTCGATCACATCGTGAAAAATGAACACGGAGCATTAGGTCGCCTGCACGCCGCCCAGGATCCCAGTGGCCGCTGCGACTGACTGGCCGTGGTGGCCAAGTGCGTGGTGCTACACATACCGTAAGGATTCTCTTTGGCCTCAACGACCTGGTCACGCAGCTTGGTCGCGTAGTGCGCGAGGGCCTTTAAACACAGTTTAAATTACTCCGGGCTTTTCAAGTGTTCCCAAGTTCTGGAAATTCGGTCGACATGAATCGTTGCTTACTAATACAAAAGCAGAGATAACCCTTTTCGGTTGTGTACATTGCTTTAAATTTCAGTCATATGACAACATCGGAATGAAGCATTGATACCTCATTGTAGCGTTAGAGGTTTTTCGCGCTCTCGGCCAAAGCCATGGTGCCAGATGACCAGAGGGACAATTTTGCTAGGTAATTTCAATCGGAAGCATCGTTTGCATGCCCCAATCGACATAAGCAGGGGCATCACAGGGACCTTCTCTTCCCGAAAATGCCAGTCATGTCTGAGATTCGTCAGAATCAAGCCCGGAATCTCTTGCAGACGAGGCGATGGTGCTAACCCTTTAGGCTTCCTTGTCCCATACCTCATTGTATCAGTCGAAGTGGCGCAGCATAGACCAACTTCTCTATCAAAAAGTTTCGTCTTCTGCAGCAGTTTCTCTTTAATCTGTACTGGTGCCTTTGAGGACAGTTACACGCGAACACCACTGGTTCAGATGGTAGGCTACAAGATCTCCATAATACAGGTTTGTCCTTTGTATAGTATTGACATACCTTATCCTATCCTGATCGCCTCGTAAACTTCGTCTTACTTCTATTCATGATCGTTTTCATCGTGGTGACGTGATACTTACTTATCAACTTATATCTCCTTGGTGTGGACCTGCTCGTTTTCTCTCTCCTAATTTCAATACTACTCGTGGTTATTCTTTCCGCATTTCTGGCGCCGTTTCCAAAACCAAACTCCGCTTTCAGTTTTCCACTGAAAGGGTTGTTCAACGTTCATGGAATGCTCTCCCAACCGTTGCTGCCTGTGCTTCTTTGCTTAATTCGTTCGTCAGGCTTTGATGCTCTTCCCCGTTAACCGTTAACTTTTGGGTGGGAGGGCGGTTGCCATGTGTGTCGTCGATTTCTATTTGTATTTCTACCAGTGTAGAATCAAATGAAGACTGTGACTTTCTCATTGTCCTTCAAGTCAACATTTTGCCATACTCTGATGGAAGATCAGTGTTAATTGGAAGCAGGTCGAAGCAGCGAACGCTCGCATCCTAGTTCCTTCGCTCCCTAATGCGTTTGTGGGAGAGGTGTCTGATTTCGTTAACATTCCAATGAAAGAATAGAAATAAATGGCACTGTGACAGTGGCATTATTTTATTGTTTCATTGTGATTTTGGGTTGGTAGTGCTTAATTACTCCCAAATACTTTCCAAATTATCCACAATGTTCGTCAGAAGTTATCAGCGTACCGACTTTAGAAAAGCCGTCGAGATCTTTGATGTCGTGCTCGTCTGACCCCTAACGTTTTGTCATGATAATTACAAACTCGTGTTATAGACTCCTTGCACGTTTCGAATATTTCACACCAAGTAACATTTCCATCACATCACCAATTCAAGCATACAATTCAACAAAGACGACGTTGTTATTTATACTGAATTTTACCTACACCAAGGCTGGGTTTCTATTACCGAGCCGTTACTCTGACGAACAGCTGAACTCGGATGCACCACTGATCTTTAGTCTATCTGCCTGTCACTCACATGGACACCATCGCCAGGGGGATGGACATTACATTTTCTTGCGACCATTTTCCTTCTTACTCCACCTCCCCCCCCCCCAACCTCTCCTAAACCTGCCACCCTAGTCTCCTCATCCCCCCCCCCCTCCCCCGCAAGTTCTTCCTTTCTTCGATTTCTCTGTCAACTCGCCTGTCTACGATGCGACACAAACTCTAAAATATTAGTTTCATTAGCGTCCGCCGAACGGCGAGGCCATCGCAGTTCGTCGCCATCTATTGGGACAAATGGGCAACGAGTCGTCGGGTCGGGACAGTCGCGGCGCTCCCGCTTAGAGATCACTGGACCTCACGTCGTCGATCGTAGTTGGTGCAGGACACTTTAATTTAGCCGTCAGGGTGGGGATTGTGGCCGGTGGAGGGGGTTTGAGGGGGAGGGGGGATGACTTTGAGAATGAAATGGGTAAGGGGATTGTAAGGATGGTAGAGAATGACGTTTGATTCTCGGGACGTTGTTTCGTGCAGTCTGTCGATCATTTTCTGACCGTTTCCATTGCATTTGCGATTGATGGAAAACTGGTTTGAACTCCGCCAAATATCGGAGAGTCCGTTGAAATATTTTTTGTGCTTTTTTTTTCTTTATTTTTTTATTTGTTCGCTTGTTATTTTGTGGCTTGGTCCCATTTTTTGGATTTGGAAAAAAAAAGCTGATAAAAAATATAATTCAAGACTGCACGCGATACAAAAAAATATATACGACAACGAAAAAAAAAAAAAAAACGGGCATGAAAGGCGTCAAAAAATGTGCGGTTGCCATCTTTGTTACAACAACGACGCTTCTTTTGCCACAATAAAAGTCCGTTTATCACGAGCGCCATTGTCCACCTGCAGTTTACGATGTAGCGCCGCTGGCAGGTTTTTGGCACGATATTTGTTGCGAGTCGTCGCGTTGTTGTGTACAAATTTCCCGTCCTCTCCAGTGCGGTGACGTCCGCTTTTGTAAACCCATGTTTCAGATTTTGTTATTTGAAACCGAAACTAACAGACAAAGTAATGACGCTCTGTCCAATGGATGAATCGCTCATTTTTTGCTTATTTATTTCTGCGGAACGGGCCGTGTTAAAAGTTACGGGTTGACAGGCGCATAAAATAACGTATATGTACGTCACGGAAAGTGAGTGCCAACAAGTGACGTTAGTGGAGGGTTTCGTCGTAAGGCAGCGTTGCAATCGCAGCCATTCCAACGCCAACCGACCGACCGTCTGCCACGAGTCTCGAGCTGTCATCGTAATTTCACGTTCTCCGCGAGAGTGCGACCAACACCCGTCGTCGGCTTGTACATCAACTGCAACTGACGTACAGACCCAAGTAAACGGTGGCTGTTTTAAAGGGGGAAATAGCCTTTAACCCTAAATTAAATTAATGGTCGTAAAGAATTCGCTGTAGAAATGTCTCAATTTATTTCTGGACCTAACACCAAAATTGGTAATTTAAGGGTAATCAGATGTAATTTTACAGAAGTTAAAGGGACACCCGGCCTGCCTTATAACATTCCGCCTGCCTAATAACAGTTCGCGCTGATCGCCTTCCGCGTATATTCGAACATCAAGGTCATCTGAGATAGTAGCTGCTTTCTTAGCAGCGAAAAACGTAGCTAATGTCTCATTTGGCATTGTGCCTAATAGACGAACCAGCATGAAGGCATTAATCGTGTCGTCACAAACCGGAATGTTTCTCGTAGTTTAACCTCACAATTATAATTTTCTAGGGTAGTGTCTTATAATTTTGCTTCGGCGATCTATTGGAATAATTAATTTAAATTTTTACGGCATTACGCGTTTAGATTTTTCATCTCATGGTAATTATTTACAAATTAGTACATGCACATACAGAGATGAAACGTCATGGTTATTGCAAGCGCGCAAAGCATCATATAGTTACGGGTCGTTCGTAAATAAAGTTCCATTATATTCAACAGAAAATCTCCTAGACGCCACATTTTAAAAAGGATTTTTAGCAAGGGAAAGACTGACGGTAAGGAAATAGACCTTTGGGGCTGTACTTGATGTGGAGGATCGAGAAAAAATGGCGCTGGGAGGTATGTCCCTTTAAACTCAAAATAGGCTGGGCGGACACTTGTTGTTGCATCTCATGTATAAAGTGGCATGAGTTAACACTGCGGTGAATACGACATTTTTGTCAGTATTTATCGCGTCACTACCGGGAATAGGGCTAAATTTCCTTACTACCTCTATACTGCCCATGTTTCAATTCTTGAGAAAATTGTGGCGACAGTACTGTATTGTCGGTTTTTATTGCCTATGAATTTCACTGTTTCCAACATAAAATTCACGCCTGTCGTATTAAGATGGTATAACGTCAGTACATTAAGGTAAAGATAATCACACAAAAATCCCATAAGGATAAAGGGACCCGTCAAGTTTTTGCCATAGAAAGTAGAGAGCCAGAATGGCTGCCACCAAGTTTGTGGTCCGAACCGTGATCACTCAAGCCTAACTGACAATCACCGAGGGGTCAGTTAAGATTGAGTGATCAGGGTTGGGACATAAAACTTGGCGGCAGCCATTTTGGTTCTGATATCACTACTTTCTATGGTGAAAGCTTGATGGGTCCCTTTGCCCTTATGCAATTTTTTTATGATATCACCCCTTTTGGTTGTTTTATGGTTTTGCTTTATGTAAGTATTGATTGTGAGCTCATTATGAAAACAAATAATTGTAAAACGTTTCTTGAACATCCAGAAGGAAATCGTCACTTTAATATAACTAATGGACACTAAGTAATTATATTTCCAATAAAGTCCCCGTTGTATGAGATTTGATTGTAAAACAGAAACGACTATAAGTTAATTTTGTTTAATTTAGGCCTTTTTTTTTAATTATTAAGGAGCGGTAACCCTTCCCGGATGGCTTCCGCCCGTCTGCCGTAATCCCGCTTGCCATAAATCGTATATCAAGTCTTATTTCAAATGGAACTCTAAAAAGAATGTACTTAACATTCAAAACTACGTATGGATCATTCACTCCTGGTGCCGAGTTTCTGAGCCATCTGTTGACAAAACTCGTCACTGTTTGTCATTTGAAAAAATTATGGATAATTAATGAGCACATGATTACTTACTTCATGTGAGCAAAAAAAAAAAAAAAAAACCCTTTTCCATACCAAAGTTTAATCACAGTAATATTTTTTTTTTCGGCTTGGGAGGCGGCTGGTTGAGAGTATTGCGTGGGCTTGCCCGTAAAGGAAAATTTTGTCTTCCCCCCTCCCTAAAAAATGCTAAAATTAAACTTTCATAACATAGGTAGCATACCACTTTTTTGAATCCAAAATCCAATATTGGTTCTATGTTTCGAAATGCTTCAAAATTTAGACAATTGTCCACTTTCGTTCAGTTCATAATGTTGCACGATGTATAAGTAGAAGTTTCATGTGTGGTATCATGACTACACTATTTTTATTGTTTTTAAACCATTTTAGATACAATTTCAAATTAACATCGACATTTTTAAAAAAGTTAAGTTTTAATATGTCCAAATAACATAGATCCGCATTTTAATTGGAATGACAAACAGTAACTACTTTTGTCAACAGATGGAGCAGAAACTCGGCACCAGGAGTGAACAATTCAAGCGCAGTTTTGGACGGCTACGAACATTCTTTCTTGAAATTTGGTTTAGGACGACGTCGTCAAATCCATCGGTATAGCAAACGGGATTATGGCAAACGTGACATTATGGCAAACGGGAAATCCAGCAGAAGAGGGAAAGAGTATAATTTCCAGCAAACAGGAAAATGCAGAAGAGCTGGGACGACTGCCATAAAATCGGTCGTCAAACAGGATTATGGCAGACGGGATTATAGCAAACGCACCGTAGCCTTAACGGATGTTCTTCCCCATAAACCGTTTAGATGACGATGCGATACTTTATTTATTTTCGATAAGTGACAGTTCCAATGTATCACTTCGATTTACGGAAACAATTAGTAAATCGAACCTGCATTGTTACTCGGCTATGAAGGACATGGAGGTATGGTGTTGTAATTTGTTTGTTGGGGCGTTCGACAACAGGTCATGGCCTCAATAAAATCATGGAAAGGAAAGGACAATTATTTTGATTACATATGGCGTGTTCCCAACGTTCACGAAAATAGCATTACGAATTATTACAATCTTTGGATTTAAAACCTCCCCAAATGTCAAACCATAAAAGGCACCTATTGGAGTCAAACGTGAACTGCATGTCCAATTTCAAACATATCGGTCACATAAATTATTTTATCTGAATGGAGTTAGAATAAGCAAGAAATCAACGATGTTGACGTATACCTTTTTGTATTGAAATCCTTTATACACAGCTCTAAAAGAGGGCTTCCTGTTGTCTACTCGGTATATGAAGAAATAAGCCACAATAGCGCTAATAAAAACAAACCTTCATCATGTCAACCAAAATACACAAAAAAGCAAAAAATACAACACTAACGCTACGTTAGTATCGTTGTATTTTTTGCTTTTTTGTGTATTTTGGTTGACATGATGAAGATTTAATAACCAGATGTTTGTTTTTATTAGCGCTATTGTGGCTTATTTCTTCATATATCTGTTAAGCGCTTGTTTTTTCTCGTAAGTCTACTCGGTAGACCACGTCGATCTATTCTACACTATTTCTAAAGCTTTCTGTCGCATTAATATTTAGTATTCAAACCAGGAAAAGCAGGTTTATTGTCTCGGGTAAGAAAAGCAGTAGCTAGCCTTCGCTCATGTTCGATAATGTCCTGACTTTGAATAACAGCAATCAGACGCCGACAATTAGATACCGTGGATAGCCAGAAATCTCAACTTAATGGGCGAAGCACTAGCGCACTTCTAGATAACGCAATTAACTTTTATTAGAGGACTTTAACGTGGCCGTGTCTAGCAGTAGCAAAGGTCCGTTACACTAAATTCAAGCTTAATGATACTAAATACTATTCCAGCTGTGCCTCGTCTTAAACACTATTAAAATTTCACCACAAGAGAGAATTGACTAGGTTTCCCTCTGTTTCTGTACCAAGTAACAATACAGAATCCCGATTGTGACCTTAGACTGCAGAGTCTTCTCCTTTGGCCGTGGTGTAGTAGGGCGGCCTTGTCGCTATGCTGGTAGTCGCCCCGTATGCAAGATGTGGGGCAGTATTTATACTGTCCACACATTGCGTCATGGCTGAAAAAAAGCGGTGAGATCACCTTTCCAAGAGATCCATTTATAGCGCAACAAGTGCGACCTGGTTGTAGGTCGTTGCCTCGTCTAGACGGGGTTAATAAACTACCTTGTGACTCCCCCTTCCCAAAACTAGAGGGAAGGTCACATAATATCCGTGTTATGCAATCTAGACTTGGGTCACAACATGGTCTCTTTCCAGGTATGTGTATCACTACGTTTACACGACCACTTTGAAGCGCTTCAGTGAGATGCGCATCGCGTCCTTGTCGCCTCCGTTGGTCTTGTAAACACCCGTACGTAGCACTTTCTCCATCTGGCGCTACAGAAGCCGAAGCGCCTTACGGACCTGGATCGGACGTCTGAAGCGCATCGTCTTTATTCATGTAAACACTCACAGCCGCATTGTTTGATATGTTGGGGAACGCATGGTAAAGATGGCGGACACAGTTACGGTGGGCGGCCACGTCTTTTGTGCTAGTGCAACTCGAATTTTACGCAAATAAACTGAAAACAGACGGGCATATATGACTAGAAAGACCACTAAGCCTTGCATTCGTTTTGTTATTTGGGTTTAAGCTGACCTAGTTTAGCACATGCAGGGGCTAGAGCAGCTCGGGACCTACTCATTATTCGCTAAAAGGAGGGCATATAGGAAGGCATGGTTTTCTGAGTATACTGGCATGAAGCGCCTTCCTTAGCGCATTGACCCTAATCGCGGACTTTCGTCTTGTAAACAGGTGCCGTTTTTTGATGCGCATTTCAAAGCGTATCATCGTTAAAATGCGCTTTCTTGTGGCCATGTATACGTAGTAACACATGACCGTAAGACTAGGCTGTTACACCGGACTACATCGTTCGAACGGTTTGTTGACGTAGGCCCCTAATATGGATGTCGTCACGAATTTCGCATTCCAGATAGCATAACAAACACACGGTGTCAAGCGTGACAATTTGTCTTTTCCCCGTATACACTTAATTACTCTATATTTAGCAAACGTGATTGGTCAGATTTGTGTCACATGGTCGGCCGACGTAAGGCGTGAGTAGTTCCGGCATGGTTCGGCAGCAGTGGCTTACTATGCTGTCATTTGTCAGGCGGTGAACGTTATGAACCAACGATTTGAGGTAACACATGCCGTTTAAAAGAGGAATTTTTCGCAAATAAAGATATCTTACGATTTATTTACTGCCTTTGTAAAGTCCGAATTGGCCAAACTGCTGTACCCACTACCCACCCCGCCACCAGCTCAAAAAGTAAAGATGGCCGCTCACGGTTTAGCCGCTAGGCAACGACTAGTATTTGATCGTAATGAAGCTGCTCTACTCAGCCAAGTAATCTATCTTCTGCCTATGACCATCAGTGTTGGTTGCAGGTGGCGTGAGGCTCAAAGAAATTAGCTTTAAAAAGTAGGGAAGTTATTTTTTAATACGTTTTTACCACGATTTCTTCAACTAGTAAGCAAAAACGAGATCGTTTGATGTTTTGTATAGCCTAAGGCTTCACCGGATCCTGTTCAAATTAGAAAAGAACGCAAACCAGGGTTTTTAATGCTTTTTTTTATAGGCGTGCGGAATTGTAGCAGTTTATATCTCTTTTGCATCAAAAGACGATTTTTAGAGTCTTCCTCTAAGGTTAAGGGACCCAGAATAACTTGAGCTAGAATAACTTGCAAAATTGTGGCAGTTTGTATATATCTTTTGCATCAAAAGACGACTTTTATAATCATCCACTAAGAATAAAAACCGTGGAACGGACCCAAAATAACATAAGCAAATTCAGTCCACTGGTTAGAGGGGTGGGTTACCAGTAAACGCCAGATCAAATTTCAGGACGGATTAAGGGACGTCTGGGACTTCAAAAGATGGTTTAAAAATCTTACGATTATGTGAAAAAAAAACCTATTCACTTGATCACAGTGACAAATTATTTCTCAATACATTGTTCATTACGTCTGCTTCAAATACACGTCCTATAACGCCACACGCAAATCCCACAAACATCAACGGGAGCGCCACAATAACCGAATTTGGTTCGCCGCAGCGCGAAATTGGCGCTGCCATCGCCTTCGTTTCCGGTTGCAACGGAAATGCGTCACCACAGGTCAGCCGATGCACCCGCGCATCTATTGTTTATGCGGTCTCGCTGGCTAGGGGCAAGATGGGTTGGGGGACATGGGGAAAGCAGGGGAAGGAAGGCGATTCGAAAAGCAAGACAAGGAACGAGGGGAGGGGAGAAGGGGGTCACGGACGTGGGGCAACCACTCCGATTTGCTAAGTGAAGGAACCATTAAGAAAATGAATGCTGAAAGCAGATCGCGTACACCATGGCGAAAGGGGAACCAACATGTTGTTAGTCGTCTGCACAACTGTCAATGCCAAAAGCCTCTCGTCCTTTGGTTTGTGAGGTTTCAGTCTAATGGCAAGGGTGGTTTTTTTAAAGTTTGTGGGGGGTGGGGGTTACAAGGAAAGAGGAAAGCATTTGTAGGACATTTAAGGTGATGGAGTCTGGCATCACTGGTTCTGGGTTTGCTAAGAGACCGATCATTATTTATCGCGGGGGTGGGGGGGGGGGGGCCCCCCCACCCCGCGCCCCCCATACATTTTTTAGGTGCCGTCAAGGTGGGGGTTCACACACAAAAAAAAACGCTGACCAATCTCGTTCAGTAATCGAGATTTCTAAAACCGCCTCGACCCCGCGTGATGTGTGTACAAGGTTTTGCGTAATATGCCCCTATCCCCTGAGACAATGGACTTCCCCATTCTCGCAAACGAGCATTTATCGTCGGTTAATCGCCTGTTTCTCACGGATTTCTATTACTTGGGGGGGCCCCCCCCCCCGCTTAGTCCTGGAGTTAACTCCCTCGGAGGGGGCACACAATTTATTCCGTAAAATTCTCCACTCTTTACGCGGCAGATTCTTATTTTCGGTGCGCTCGATCAGATGAACAATAAACGTTAAATACCCAGAATCGAAAACTCCAGGTTGTGAATGCATAATGAGGGATGTTTTCCAAATCGATTGCTCTAAAATGGCATGCCTCAGAGCCAAAACGGCATAATTTTAAAACAGTTAATTTGTGATTTATTTCCTGTGACTTATTTTCTATGACTTAATTCTGACTATTTTCCCTATGTCTTTTTTTTCCTACATCCGTACTACGGACCCCTGTATTCTCATAGTAACACGTCACCGCTCGCCCTCCCTGGGTGACGTCTTTCACAAATCGGCGCGCAGCGTTTTTTCCTCTCCCCAAGTTCGTGAGGCGGTAACCACGGCTCGCCTACATGCTGTGTGTCAAAATGAATGTCCGTTTGAATATTGGGAAATTTTACTTATTTATTTAATTGTATCTCGAAGTCTCACAGAGAAACTTGTATGGGTTACATCAAGTATAAAATAAATTACAAAAAAACATCATCTTTACAATTAAGGAGAAAAATAAAACTTAATGTATAAAACAAAATGGGAATCAAATTTTAAATAATAATAATAATAAAATTTACCACTACTAAGTGAATGGGTGTCGGAAGGGGTGTGAGCCGCTAATACCGTACGATTAAAAAAAAAAAACGAAGAGTATGTCGTTTTAATGTACGTTAATTGTTGGAGGAGGAGGATTGTGAACCGATCCTGAGGTAAGGGCGAAGGTCCTCTGTCATGAACTTCCGCCAGAAGCCGGACTCGACGTTTGCGCTCACAGTCCCAGAACGCAGAGCATTCCAGGCTTTTACCACGCGTACAAAGAAAAAATGTTTCCTGCAGTCAAGCCTTGAACCGTGGGTCGCAAGTTTCCAGGAATGGCCTCTGGTAACCTGCAAGAGGGGTGCCAGGTCAAAGAATGGCAAATCCACCTTAATCAGATTTCGCAATATTTTATAAGTAAGAATGAGATCAAAGCGCAATCTACGTAATGCAAGCAGCTCCAGCCCCGCTCGAGTGAGTTCGTTCCATATGGTCCACGTCACGAAAGCGAGGGAGTTCAAGAACAAGAAGATCTTCACGAGACAATCATGAAGATGAATCCTTCTCGATCAAACTTATAATACAGTACTATGACTTAACAAATGTATGACAAGAGAGTACGAATTTTTAAAAGCAGAATATAAAAACATAAGAAGTATAAAATAATACCTGCTTATTAATAAACAATTCTCTGATATTTTTGTTTAACTTAGCCAAAACCAGTCAGAGTCGTGAGAGTTCAGCTGGTAGCTGGTTAAAAATTGTTGGTATATCAAAATTTTGACATCTTGTTTCCATAACTGTTTTTCACTAAAGGAATTTCGTATCGAATGGTTTCATTCCTCAGATAACTTTTTTTTTTTTAAATATCCACTATTTTATGGTCTTTATTAAAGTAATTGTTTAAAATAATTGTATAGTTTCTTAATTTTATTACATCAAGTATGCATTGTTCGTATCAAAGGAAATCCCAGTTGTACAACTGGATTGCTCTGTAATACACTGCATTCATCGTTTGACCGCTCAACCACCTGCGGTCCTTAAAATTGTCTTAGTTTCATTAAATGTGTATTTCATTACCGTCGCCTCTACCTCGTATTCTTTGGACTTATGATATAGGGCAGTGACACAACGTCGTATTATTGTGTATAACTCTCTGGTGGAGCCAGTAACTGGGTTAGCTGCAAGGGGCACTGGAGGGCGAAAAGAAGGTCGTCTTATTGAAGCCAATGCTATTAGACTGGATTTCTTAAGCCTATAACGCGCGATTTTTGTTGTTGGAGAAAACAACGTTCTTTTAAGCCTAAGAAATCCACTCTCAAAGCACTGTCTTGACTAGAAACGCCGTTGTTTTCCGTTACATTTTAATCTAGTGCACCTTGTAGCTATTACCTCCAAATGGTGTCTCATAGCCAATATGACGTCACTTGACGCAGCTCTATAGGGTGTAGTGAAAACCCTTTTTTTTTCGGAATTTGTATATAGCTTGGGTGTTGAAAAGTTGAGTTTTGGCATCACTATCACTCACCCAAAAAAATACATCACCCTGATGTAATCTCTTGAGGTGCCGCAAGGAGATTCAAGTGTAGCATAGCTAAAAACTGAAACATTTTAATTTGACTGGTTTAAAAGTTTATTATAACACTAGACGAGGCCGGGGCCGGTCATGAATTAAGTTTACAGACACACTTTTCCCGGCACACTTTCCCGACATTTTTCGTGACCATCTTATTGTGAGCCGTAACTATGTGAGTTGATCGACTGCTCCCTCCCGGCTGCTCTTGCCATGCTGGTAGAATGGAAGGGTCCACTTGCAATGCGGGCGTGAGGAGGGGGGAGGGATTGTTCGGCCTTTTTTTTTCTTAACTGCTCAGCTGGGCCCAGCATTATTGTAAGGATACTGTAACTCCGTGCCCAGTGCTGCACAAAATTGCTGCCATGTGCTGCTACAAAATTATTTGTAATTATTGTGTGTTTATAGATGGTTCTGCATGCACAATAATTACAAATAATTTGATTTTTGTTAAAACATGTGAGTATAGTTTAACATCGGAAATATCCAAAAATCGCGTTGTAGCATATATTTTGGCCCATAACTTCACAACGAACATTTTCCAGCGGGAAAACAATTGCTAGCATATTCCATATTCCATATTCCATATTCTCTGTGAGCATCAAATGTGCTCTTGTTAAAATTAAATTTTAAACAAGTCAAATAATCATTTTTTAAATTTTTTTTTTTAGCAATTTTCCCTATATACACCATAAACAATGGTAAACTAGAAACCCCTTGTGGCCCCTCAAGACATCATCTCAAGAGTGTTGACATTTTTTATGTGTGATAGTAAGCTGTACTGATTCCGAGCTGCCGACCCTATTCTCGCCGAGCAGAGCATGATCGGCATTGCTCCAGGCAATTACGTCCATTTGATCGCGTCTAGTATTGACAGGTGATACTGGGGCCGATGGACATTTAACGCGAGCTTCATTCTGGCGATTACTCAATTCTAGTCAATGAGGACACAGGGGTTCGATAAAGAAAAAAAAGTGTAGGAGATATGTAAATCTTTAAATTCCAGCAAATCCGTTGGAAGTTTGCAGATTTACATATCTCCTACACTTTTTTTTCTTTATCGAACCCCTGTGTCCTCATTGACTAGAATTGAGTAATCGCCAGAATGAAGCTCGCGTTAAATGTCCATCGGCCCCAGTATCACCTGTCAATACTAGACGCGATCAAATGGACGTAATTGCCTGGAGCAATGCCGATCATGCTCTGCTCGGCGAGAATAGGGTCGGCAGCTCGGAATCAGTACAGCTTACTATCACACATAAAAAATGTCAACACTCTTGAGATGATGTCTTGAGGGGCCACAAGGGGTTTCTAGTTTACCATTGTTTATGGTGTATATAGGGAAAATTGCTAAAAAAAAAAATTTAAAAAATGATTATTTGACTTGTTTAAAATTTAATTTTAACAAGAGCACATTTGATGCTCACAGAGAATATGGAATATGGAATATGGAATATGCTAGCAATTGTTTTCCCGCTGGAAAATGTTCGTTGTGAAGTTATGGGCCAAAATATATGCTACAACGCGATTTTTGGATATTTCCGATGTTAAACTATACTCACATGTTTTAACAAAAATCAAATTATTTGTAATTATTGTGCATGCAGAACCATCTATAAACACACAATAATTACAAATAATTTTGTAGCAGCACATGGCAGCAATTTTGTGCAGCACTGGGCACGGAGTTACAGTATCCTTACAATAATGCTGGGCCCAGCTGAGCAGTTAAGAAAAAAAAAGGCCGAACAATCCCTCCCCCCTCCTCACGCCCGCATTGCAAGTGGACCCTTCCATTCTACCAGCATGGCAAGAGCAGCCGGGAGGGAGCAGTCGATCAACTCACATAGTTACGGCTCACAATAAGATGGTCACGAAAAATGTCGGGAAAGTGTGCCGGGAAAAGTGTGTCTGTAAACTTAATTCATGACCGGCCCCGGCCTCGTCTAGTGTTATAATAAACTTTTAAACCAGTCAAATTAAAATGTTTCAGTTTTTAGCTATGCTACACTTGAATCTCCTTGCGGCACCTCAAGAGATTACATCAGGGTGATGTATTTTTTTGGGTGAGTGATAGTGATGCCAAAACTCAACTTTTCAACACCCAAGCTATATACAAATTCCGAAAAAAAAAGGGTTTTCACTACACCCTATAGAGCTGCGTCAAGTGACGTCATATTGGCTATGAGACACCATTTGGAGGTAATAGCTACAAGGTGCACTAGATTAAAATGTAACGGAAAACAACGGCGTTTCTAGTCAAGACAGTGCTTTGAGAGTGGATTTCTTAGGCTTAAAAGAACGTTGTTTTCTCCAACAACAAAAATCGCGCGTTATAGGCTTAAGAAATCCAGTCTAATAGCATTGGCTTCAATAAGACGACCTTCTTTTCGCCCTCCAGTGCCCCTTGCAGCTAACCCAGTTACTGGCTCCACCAGAGAGTTATACACAATAATACGACGTTGTGTCACTGCCCTATATCATAAGTCCAAAGAATACGAGGTAGAGGCGACGGTAATGAAATACACATTTAATGAAACTAAGACAATTTTAAGGACCGCAGGTGGTTGAGCGGTCAAACGATGAATGCAGTGTATTACAGAGCAATCCAGTTGTACAACTGGGATTTCCTTTGATACGAACAATGCATACTTGATGTAATAAAATTAAGAAACTATACAATTATTTTAAACAATTACTTTAATAAAGACCATAAAATAGTGGATATTTAAAAAAAAAAAAGTTATCTGAGGAATGAAACCATTCGATACGAAATTCCTTTAGTGAAAAACAGTTATGGAAACAAGATGTCAAAATTTTGATATACCAACAATTTTTAACCAGCTACCAGCTGAACTCTCACGACTCTGACTGGTTTTGGCTAAGTTAAACAAAAATATCAGAGAATTGTTTATTAATAAGCAGGTATTATTTTATACTTCTTATGTTTTTATATTCTGCTTTTAAAAATTCGTACTCTCTTGTCATACATTTGTTAAGTCATAGTACTGTATTATAAGTTTGATCGAGAAGGATTCATCTTCATGATTGTCTCGTGAAGATCTTCTTGTTCTTGAACTCCCTCGCTTTCGTGACGTGGACCATATGGAACGAACTCACTCGAGCGGGGCTGGAGCTGCTTGCATTACGTAGATTGCGCTTTGATCTCATTCTTACTTATAAAATATTGCGAAATCTGATTAAGGTGGATTTGCCATTCTTTGACCTGGCACCCCTCTTGCAGGTTACCAGAGGCCATTCCTGGAAACTTGCGACCCACGGTTCAAGGCTTGACTGCAGGAAACATTTTTTCTTTGTACGCGTGGTAAAAGCCTGGAATGCTCTGCGTTCTGGGACTGTGAGCGCAAACGTCGAGTCCGGCTTCTGGCGGAAGTTCATGACAGAGGACCTTCGCCCTTACCTCAGGATCGGTTCACAATCCTCCTCCTCCAACAATTAACGTACATTAAAACGACATACTCTTCGTTTTTTTTTTTTAATCGTACGGTATTAGCGGCTCACACCCCTTCCGACACCCATTCACTTAGTAGTGGTAAATTTTATTATTATTATTATTTAAAATTTGATTCCCATTTTGTTTTATACATTAAGTTTTATTTTTCTCCTTAATTGTAAAGATGATGTTTTTTTGTAATTTATTTTATACTTGATGTAACCCATACAAGTTTCTCTGTGAGACTTCGAGATACAATTAAATAAATAAGTAAAATTTCCCAATATTCAAACGGACATTCATTTTGACACACAGCATGTAGGCGAGCCGTGGTTACCGCCTCACGAACTTGGGGAGAGGAAAAAACGCTGCGCGCCGATTTGTGAAAGACGTCACCCAGGGAGGGCGAGCGGTGACGTGTTACTATGAGAATACAGGGGTCCGTAGTACGGATGTAGGAAAAAAAAGACATAGGGAAAATAGTCAGAATTAAGTCATAGAAAATAAGTCACAGGAAATAAATCACAAATTAACTGTTTTAAAATTATGCCGTTTTGGCTCTGAGGCATGCCATTTTAGAGCAATCGATTTGGAAAACATCCCTCATTATGCATTCACAACCTGGAGTTTTCGATTCTGGGTATTTAACGTTTATTGTTCATCTGATCGAGCGCACCGAAAATAAGAATCTGCCGCGTAAAGAGTGGAGAATTTTACGGAATAAATTGTGTGCCCCCTCCGAGGGAGTTAACTCCAGGACTAAGCGGGGGGGGGGGCCCCCCCAAGTAATAGAAATCCGTGAGAAACAGGCGATTAACCGACGATAAATGCTCGTTTGCGAGAATGGGGAAGTCCATTGTCTCAGGGGATAGGGGCATATTACGCAAAACCTTGTACACACATCACGCGGGGTCGAGGCGGTTTTAGAAATCTCGATTACTGAACGAGATTGGTCAGCGTTTTTTTTTGTGTGTGAACCCCCACCTTGACGGCACCTAAAAAATGTATGGGGGGCGCGGGGTGGGGGGGCCCCCCCCCCCCCACCCCCGCGATAAATAATGATCGGTCTCTTAGCAAACCCAGAACCAGTGATGCCAGACTCCATCACCTTAAATGTCCTACAAATGCTTTCCTCTTTCCTTGTAACCCCCACCCCCCACAAACTTTAAAAAAACCACCCTTGCCATTAGACTGAAACCTCACAAACCAAAGGACGAGAGGCTTTTGGCATTGACAGTTGTGCAGACGACTAACAACATGTTGGTTCCCCTTTCGCCATGGTGTACGCGATCTGCTTTCAGCATTCATTTTCTTAATGGTTCCTTCACTTAGCAAATCGGAGTGGTTGCCCCACGTCCGTGACCCCCTTCTCCCCTCCCCCTCGTTCCTTGTCTTGCTTTTCGAATCGCCTTCCTTCCCCTGCGTTCCCCATGTCCCCCAACCCATCTTGCCCCTAGCCAGCGAGACCGCATAAACAATAGATGCGCGGGTGCATCGGCTGACCTGTGGTGACGCATTTCCGTTGCAACCGGAAACGAAGGCGATGGCAGCGCCAATTTCGCGCTGCGGCGAACCAAATTCGGTTATTGTGGCGCTCCCGTTGATGTTTGTGGGATTTGCGTGTGGCGTTATAGGACGTGTATTTGAAGCAGACGTAATGAACAATGTATTGAGAAATAATTTGTCACTGTGATCAAGTGAATAGGTTTTTTTTTCACATAATCGTAAGATTTTTAAACCATCTTTTGAAGTCCCAGACGTCCCTTAATCCGTCCTGAAATTTGATCTGGCGTTTACTGGTAACCCACCCCTCTAACCAGTGGACTGAATTTGCTTATGTTATTTTGGGTCCGTTCCACGGTTTTTATTCTTAGTGGATGATTATAAAAGTCGTCTTTTGATGCAAAAGATATATACAAACTGCCACAATTTTGCAAGTTATTCTAGCTCAAGTTATTCTGGGTCCCTTAACCTTAGAGGAAGACTCTAAAAATCGTCTTTTGATGCAAAAGAGATATAAACTGCTACAATTCCGCACGCCTATAAAAAAAAGCATTAAAAACCCTGGTTTGCGTTCTTTTCTAATTTGAACAGGATCCGGTGAAGCCTTAGGCTATACAAAACATCAAACGATCTCGTTTTTGCTTACTAGTTGAAGAAATCGTGGTAAAAACGTATTAAAAAATAACTTCCCTACTTTTTAAAGCTAATTTCTTTGAGCCTCACGCCACCTGCAACCAACACTGATGGTCATAGGCAGAAGATAGATTACTTGGCTGAGTAGAGCAGCTTCATTACGATCAAATACTAGTCGTTGCCTAGCGGCTAAACCGTGAGCGGCCATCTTTACTTTTTGAGCTGGTGGCGGGGTGGGTAGTGGGTACAGCAGTTTGGCCAATTCGGACTTTACAAAGGCAGTAAATAAATCGTAAGATATCTTTATTTGCGAAAAATTCCTCTTTTAAACGGCATGTGTTACCTCAAATCGTTGGTTCATAACGTTCACCGCCTGACAAATGACAGCATAGTAAGCCACTGCTGCCGAACCATGCCGGAACTACTCACGCCTTACGTCGGCCGACCATGTGACACAAATCTGACCAATCACGTTTGCTAAATATAGAGTAATTAAGTGTATACGGGGAAAAGACAAATTGTCACGCTTGACACCGTGTGTTTGTTATGCTATCTGGAATGCGAAATTCGTGACGACATCCATATTAGGGGCCTACGTCAACAAACCGTTCGAACGATGTAGTCCGGTGTAACAGCCTAGTCTTACGGTCATGTGTTACTACGTATACATGGCCACAAGAAAGCGCATTTTAACGATGATACGCTTTGAAATGCGCATCAAAAAACGGCACCTGTTTACAAGACGAAAGTCCGCGATTAGGGTCAATGCGCTAAGGAAGGCGCTTCATGCCAGTATACTCAGAAAACCATGCCTTCCTATATGCCCTCCTTTTAGCGAATAATGAGTAGGTCCCGAGCTGCTCTAGCCCCTGCATGTGCTAAACTAGGTCAGCTTAAACCCAAATAACAAAACGAATGCAAGGCTTAGTGGTCTTTCTAGTCATATATGCCCGTCTGTTTTCAGTTTATTTGCGTAAAATTCGAGTTGCACTAGCACAAAAGACGTGGCCGCCCACCGTAACTGTGTCCGCCATCTTTACCATGCGTTCCCCAACATATCAAACAATGCGGCTGTGAGTGTTTACATGAATAAAGACGATGCGCTTCAGACGTCCGATCCAGGTCCGTAAGGCGCTTCGGCTTCTGTAGCGCCAGATGGAGAAAGTGCTACGTACGGGTGTTTACAAGACCAACGGAGGCGACAAGGACGCGATGCGCATCTCACTGAAGCGCTTCAAAGTGGTCGTGTAAACGTAGTGATACACATACCTGGAAAGAGACCATGTTGTGACCCAAGTCTAGATTGCATAACACGGATATTATGTGACCTTCCCTCTAGTTTTGGGAAGGGGGAGTCACAAGGTAGTTTATTAACCCCGTCTAGACGAGGCAACGACCTACAACCAGGTCGCACTTGTTGCGCTATAAATGGATCTCTTGGAAAGGTGATCTCACCGCTTTTTTTCAGCCATGACGCAATGTGTGGACAGTATAAATACTGCCCCACATCTTGCATACGGGGCGACTACCAGCATAGCGACAAGGCCGCCCTACTACACCACGGCCAAAGGAGAAGACTCTGCAGTCTAAGGTCACAATCGGGATTCTGTATTGTTACTTGGTACAGAAACAGAGGGAAACCTAGTCAATTCTCTCTTGTGGTGAAATTTTAATAGTGTTTAAGACGAGGCACAGCTGGAATAGTATTTAGTATCATTAAGCTTGAATTTAGTGTAACGGACCTTTGCTACTGCTAGACACGGCCACGTTAAAGTCCTCTAATAAAAGTTAATTGCGTTATCTAGAAGTGCGCTAGTGCTTCGCCCATTAAGTTGAGATTTCTGGCTATCCACGGTATCTAATTGTCGGCGTCTGATTGCTGTTATTCAAAGTCAGGACATTATCGAACATGAGCGAAGGCTAGCTACTGCTTTTCTTACCCGAGACAATAAACCTGCTTTTCCTGGTTTGAATACTAAATATTAATGCGACAGAAAGCTTTAGAAATAGTGTAGAATAGATCGACGTGGTCTACCGAGTAGACTTACGAGAAAAAACAAGCGCTTAACAGATATATGAAGAAATAAGCCACAATAGCGCTAATAAAAACAAACATCTGGTTATTAAATCTTCATCATGTCAACCAAAATACACAAAAAAGCAAAAAATACAACGATACTAACGTAGCGTTAGTGTTGTATTTTTTGCTTTTTTGTGTATTTTGGTTGACATGATGAAGGTTTGTTTTTATTAGCGCTATTGTGGCTTATTTCTTCATATACCGAGTAGACAACAGAAAGCCCTCTCTTAGAGCTGTGTATAAAGGATTTCAATACAAAAAGGTATACCTCAACATCGTTGATTTCTTGCTTATTGCTAACTCCATTCAGATAAAATAATTTATGTGACCGATATGTTTGAAATTGGACATGCAGTTCACGTTTGACTCCAATAGGTGCCTTTTATGGTTTGACATTTGGGGAGGTTTTAAATCCAAAGATTGTAATAATTCGTAATGCTATTTTCGTGAACGTTGGGAACACGCCATATGTAATCAAAATAATTGTCCTTTCCTTTCCATGATTTTATTGAGGCCATGACCTGTTGTCGAACGCCCCAACAAACAAATTACAACACCATACCTCCATACCACCATGTCCTCCATAGCCGAGTAACAATGCAGGCTCGATATACTAATTGTTTCCGTAAATCGAAGTTTATACATTGTAACTGTCACTTATCGAAAATAAATAAAGTATCGCATCGTCATCTAAACGGTTTATGGGGAAGAACATCCGTTAAGGCTACGGTGCGTTTGCTATAATCCCGTTTGCCGTAATCTTGTTTGACGATCGATTTTATGGCAATCGTCCCAGCTCTTCTGCATTTTCCCGTTTGCTCGAAATTATACTCTTTCCCTCTTCTGCTGGATTTCCCGTTTGCCATAATTTCCCGTTTGCCATAATTTCACGTTTGCCATAATCCCGTTTGCTATACCGATGGATTTGACGACGTCGTCCTAAACCAAATTTCAAGAAAGAATGTTCGTAGCCGTCCAAAACTGCGCTTGAATTGTTCACTCCTGGTGCCGAGTTTCTGCTCCATCTGTTGACAAAAGTAGTTACTGTTTGTCATTCCAATTAAAATGCGGATCTATGTTATTTGGACATATTAAAACTTAACTTTTTAAAAAATGTCGATGTTAATTTGAAATTTTGTCTGAAATGGCTTAAAAACAATAAAAATAGTGTAGTCATGATACGATACCACACATGAAACTTCTACTTATACATCGGGCAACATTATGCACTTAACGAAAGTGGACAATTGTCTAAATTTTGAAGCATTTCGAAACATAGAACCAGTATTGGATTTTGGATTCAAAAAAGTGGTATGCTACCTATGTTGTGAAAGTTTAATTTTAGCATTTTTTAGGGAGGGGGGGAGACAAAATTTTCCTTTACCGGCAAGCCCACGCAATACTCTCAATCAGCCCCCTCCCAAGCCGAAAAAAAAAAAAAGATTACTGTGATTAAACTTTGGTATGGAAACGGGTTTTTTTTGTTGTTGCTCACATGAAGTAAGTAATCATGTGCTCATTAATTATCCATAATTTTTTTAAATGACAAACAGTGACGAGTTTTGTCAACAGATGGCTCAGAAACTCGGCACCAGGAGTGAATGATCCATACGTAGTTTTGAATGTTAAGTACATTCTTTTTAGAGTTCCATTTGAAATGAGACTTGATATACGATTTATGGCAAACGGGATTACGGCAAACGGGCGGAAGCCATCCGGGAAGGGTTACCGCTCCTTAATAATTAAAAAAAAAGGCCTAAATTAAACAAAATTAACTTATTGTCGTTTCTGTTTTACAATCAAATCTCATACAACGGGGACTTTATTGGAAATATAATTACTTAGTGTCCATTAATTATATTAAAGTGACGATTTCCTTCTGGATGTTCAAGAAACGTTTTACAATTATTTGTTTTCATAATGAGCTCGCAATCAATACTTACATAAAGCAAAACCATAAAACAACGAAAAGAGGTGATATCATACAAAAATCCCATAAGGGCAAAGGGGCCCATCAGGTTTTCACCATAGAAAGTAGTGATATCAGAACCAAAATGGCTGCCGCCAAGTTTTATGTCCCAACCCTGATCACTCAATCTTAACTGACACCTCGGTGATTGTCAGTTAGGCTTGAGTGATCACGGTTCGGACCACAAACTTGGTGGCAGCCAATTTGGGTCTGATATCACTACTTTCTATGGCAAAAACTTGACGGGTCCCTTTATCCTTATAGGGTTTTTTGTGTGATTATCTTTACCTTAATTACTGACGTTATACCATCTTAATACGACAGGCGTGAATTTTATGCTGGAAACAGTGAAATTCATAGGCAATATAAACAGACAATACAGCACTGTCGCCACAATTTTCTCAAGAATTGAAACGTGGGCAGTATAGAGGTAGTAAAAAAATTTAGCATTATTCCCGGTAGTGACGCGATAAATACTGACAAAAATGTCGTATTCACCGCAGTATTAACTCATGCCACTTTATACATGAGATGTAACAACACGTGTCCGCCCAGCCTATTTTGAGTTTAAAGGGATATACCTCCCAGCGCCATTTTTTCTCGATCCTCCACATCAAGTGGCCGACGCGATGTAAGCGAAGGGATGCTCGCTCCGAAAACCGCCG
>JAHWFP010241160.1:0-43736 GCA_023313725.1 Lithobius niger
CTATCACCGTTTGAAATGCGAACGAAAATACCATGGCGCCATCTAGCGGCAGTGATATTGTTAACCTTTATAGCTCTCTCCCAGGTGCACGAGGACGAACCAAATTTCCACTTAATAATTAAGGAGGTCGTAGCTTTTTTTGTTTCGTTAAAAGAAATGCCGTTATGCATTCCTTTGCTTGGTGCGAGCAAGAGCTAGATTGTACTACATAGTGCTAGATGTTGTCAGATTCCGTCTGCTTTCAATCGGTGATAGTGCCACTTTAAGGTCATCCGAGATCAGTTTCATTCGGCACTGGTTTAGTATGGCACTTCTTTCATCTATTCTGCAGGGCTTCTGGATTTAGCACACTTCAATTCGTATAATACATAGTTTGTCTGAAATTTGTGTCGAAAACCACACGAATCACCTTACACTTCCGTGTTACTCCGCTTATCTTTTCCCCTAAAATGGCGGCATTTCAATTTCTAGCACGTTTCGTACAATACGTAGTTTATTATTATATTAGCTTTCATGGCTAATCCCCTATAACTGTTTCGAAACACACAAGAATCTTCATAGACTTCCTTGCCACTCCACTTTTTTTCCCCCCTAAAATGGCGACATTTCAATTTCTCGCACGATTCTATCGTGAATGGTCTATCTAGCGGCATGCGTCATGAACTAAGCCTAATAATGACTGAATTGTATTTTTAAATCGAGATTAGGATTGTTACAATGAATATTTTATCGTATTATTTCATTAACTAAGTTTTTATTTAAAGGGATATACCTCCCAGCGCCATTTTTTCTCGATCCTCCATATCAAGTACGGCCCCAAAGGTCTATTTACTTACTGTTAGTCTTTCCCTTGCTAAAAATCCGTTTTAAAATGTGGCGTCTAGGAGATTTTCTGTTGAATATTGTTGACTATATCAGGAACAAATGAACTTGTTTGTTTTCCCGCCCCTCGCCCACAGAGTGGGCTCGATGTTCATTTGTTCCTGACTATATTTAAGAACGACCCGTTCCTATATGATCCTTTGCGCGCCTACAATGACCTTGAAGTTTTATCTGTGTGTGCACAGTACTAATTTTAATTGTTTGTTAATAATTACTATGAGATCAAAATTCTAAAAGTCTACTGCAGTAAAAATTAAAATTAATTATTCCGATAGATTGCCGAAGTAAAATTATAAGACACTAGTCTAGAAAATTATAAATTGTGATTTTAATATACGAGAATCATTCTGGTTTGTGACGACACAATTAATGCGTTCACGCTGGCTTGTCTATTAGGTGCAATGCCAACTGAGATAGTAGCTACGTTTTTCGCTGCGAGGTACGAAGCTACTGTCTCAGTTGACCTTGACTATGGTAAATGCTAGGATGCGATCGGCGCATAGCCGTTATAAGGCAGGCGGTATGTTGCTTTAAATTGTAATTGGTTAAATTGAGTGTGGTAAAATAATTGTGAGAGTGCTTTAAAATCCATACTTCATAATGGCTATCGCCAAGCTCCTGCTTATGAAAGCAGCGACACCACTATTGACAACTAGTGTCAGTGCAGCGATCGTTCTACCGTACTTGCGTACTGGGAAAATGAAAAATACTCTAGTTTCTTCGGTTTACAAGCCGTAAATATTTGAACTGTGAAGAACGATCGGCGTATTCTGTGGACCTTTATAAGCGATATGTAAAGTTTTATATCAGTAGGCTAGACACATCGCTCGCTCCATTGGCGTCGTCTCGCTTTGATCGAGGAGATATTGTCTTGGCATCCATGAACTAATAACAGGCAGAATATGCCACACAAACAGTTAAACAAATTCAGCAATGATTTGTTCATAACCCTTTACGGTTATTTAAATCTAAATCAACGCTGACTTTCACCTTCTTCACGTCATGCATTGTTGCGGATTGTGCAGATGGTCAGTGTTCGATAATTTAGGGCATTTAGGAACCAAATTAGAATTTAAGAATACGCTGACAGAAATTAGGAGAAATTTTCTTTCTTCCGGCGTCTTTCTCCCATTTTTAAGAACGGAAAAGCCAAAGGCTCAACAAGAGTTAAATAATTACAGATGCAAACCTATTTATGTTGCCTTGGTTTCAAAGGTCGTGGGTTCGATTCCCCGCTTAGGCAGTCTGATATATAAGTCTGAAACGCAACGTAAATAGGTTTTCATCTGTATTTATTTTTATCCTATTATAATACCACTATTTGAACAGGGGATGAACGGCACACCTATAAATAAATAAACACGCTGAACGTTTTTAATGATTTAGGATTACAGAATCTAGGTAAAAAAAAATCCACGGAAATAAAATCCACGAAAAACAATCCAGAGGGGAAAAAATCTGAAGAACTGTGGAGGGGCACTCTTCACACAGATTTCTTAGAAGAATATTTTATTTTAGTTTCATAGTATTTCAACTTACGTTAAAATAATAATAATAAGCTAAAAAAAATAGGTAAATAAAAAACACGTAAGATTTTTTCTTTAGATTTTTCTTTGGATTTTATTTTCTTTGAATTTTTTTTCTCTAGATTTTTTGACCTGGAATTTTCCCATGGATTTTTTATCCATTTACCAGGATTACTATTGCACAAAATCGAAGGCTGAAAATTCCAATTTGAATGTAAAAAATATTTTTCGGCCAAGGGGAATTTGGAATACAATTTGGAGTAGGTTCCCATAACGATAAAAGGAAACAAAATTAATTCATTCATTTTTCGAAAAAAAATTATGAACTTGGGTGCTGGTCACGTGTTGGCTGGGAACAGACGGCGTATCCAAATGGTTCGACTTTTCAAAACAGTGGCATTCTTGCCAGTGGCAGTAACTACCGTCTTCTTTGTGACGCACACCTCTGATCAATGCTCAATCTTGCAGCCTTGTCTCTCTGCACTATATTGGCTTCCATTTTGACGGCATTTGTAGCGTCCTAATGGACTTGTCACTTCGATTGAATTATTTCGTAATCCAATAACAGGCAAATTTGGCTTCCTCTTTTACCAAAGTGACATGATGCAACGCCTTTCAAACCTCCCGGGGACAGAGTCTTGAAATTAAAATGTAAAAGGATTTTGGTGTTCCTTGCAAAATGTTGTTCTTACCACTCATTGGGTTTCCGGTGCACGAGGAAATGGATAACAAACAGCTCACGTTAAATTATGCAATTGATTTTTCGTCAATGGAAAATAAACTCATTCGCTCCTTCTGGTGTATAGAGAGAGCAATTTACGCTCCTTTATTATTAATACGAAAAAAACCGCTAAAGCCATTGCGTAAAGATTAGGATGTAAGGCTACGTGAAAAAAAATATTAAAATCGGTGAAGCAATAAAAAAAATACCATGTAACGCATTTCCATAAAGCTTTATTCGTTTTGTAGCCTTACATTCGTCTATGAAACGCAATCATGATCAAAATTACATACAAACAACATTCTCAGGCTTCGGTACTACTCAGCCCCAAAATGGCGGCGTTCATGTCCAGTATGATTCAGGCGTGAATGAACCGCGTTGATTTAGTATAGCGTTTCTTTCTTCGTTGCTGCATGGGTGCACCTGGGAACACGGAAACGAGACACATCTAACACATGCAGTTCTGCGAACTGCAGTCAAATTGAAGGCAAAAGCTACAGCCATTTAGTGAACTGCTTTAGCACTGTGAGGAAGAGAAATGCACAGATTCTTACGATATGTGAATATGTCAACGTCAATCAAACTCACATGAAAACGGCTTCCTAACGATGCTGTTACTGCGTCCGTATGTCAATTCAATTCGATATGTTAAAAGGAAATGGTAGACTGCGGTTCATTCCAGCTGTGGTTCATTCCTTCTGTGGTTCATTCCTTATGTGGTCCAATCCTTCTGAATATACATATCTGTATATTCAGAGTATGTAATAATGATGACTGCAGCGATTATGACTAAGCTTCCCGAAACGTCAACCCTTAAAAAAAGCACATATCTGTGTGAAAGGCAGTGACTACATGGTTTTGGGGCGACGGTTCCCCCCCCCCCCCAACGATTTTTTTTAACTTTAGAAAAAAAGTGCCCACCTTTTTTTTTACTCAGAAGTCTCTTAAAAAAAAAATTTTTCACTAATTCTTCCCAGTAGCGGAGCCAGGATTTTGCTGGGGGTGGGAGGGCCAAAGGCAGAAAAGCAAAGGAGGTGCTTCAGGAAAAGGTGTACTCTGTTAACAGGAACACTTTGTGAATAACTTCTAGGTATTGAGAGGGTCGTGGCGTCCATGGCTCGTACCGTGACTCCGCCCCTGACTGTGTGTGAAATTCTTTATTTCTCTCTTTGCATCTTAATGTAGTCATAATAATAACAGCTGACCGTAAATAAGAGTACAAGTGTACGCCTCTGTTACAGGTTCTTCCCCGCCAAACATGCGGTCTCTTCACGCACACCATCTTCATCGATAAGTATCCTGGTGGTCGGGCCAAATTGGAGGAAAGTATTCACGGAGGGGAACTCTTCCAGACTTTCGTCTTCAATCCCGTAAGTAAACTACTGAAGAAAGTTGCAATATATCAGTAATGGATTGATGGGTTATCAGGTGCCTTCATTCGATTTTGGTTAAGTAAATAAATGTTAGAAATGAAGATGAAAATGCTCTCCGAATAATCCTCACCGATCATCTTCTATTCTTTTGTCAGAAATTAAGTTAAAAATACTCTTCCAGCTTGTAGAAAAGGTTAACATATCTCAGTATTTCATAACTAATCCTCACCAACCATCCTCTCAACGCTCTTCCAGCTTGTAGAAAAGGTTAACATACCACAGTATTTCATAACTAATCCTGACCAATCATCGTCTCATCTTTGCGTTTTAAGTTGTAATAAATGAAGATTAAAGCCCTTCCAAGCTTGTAGTAAAGGTTAACACACCTAAGTATTTTGCAACTAATCTCACCAATCATCGTCTCATCTTCATGTTTTAAGTTATGTTATAAATGAAGGTAAAATTCTTCCAGCTCATAGACAAGGTTAACATATCTCCCTATTTCACATCTAATCCTATCCTTTCATCGTTTTGCTTTAACATCCTGATGACGCCACTTGGGTTAGTTGCGAAACATTGATGTTTTAACCTTATCTGAAAGCTGGGCGATCATTTTTTACAGTCATTATATGCTCCACGACCCAGCGAGATACTTGTATTTCTAAAATCATTTTGATCTGTCAGTCACGTTTTACCACGCGTTAATCTGTGTACAGCTCTATAAACATGTTTTGAATTTTTGCAGATCAACATATTCATGACTCATCTATCAAACTACGGCAATGATAGGCTGGCACTTTTTACTTTTGAAACTGTGGTCAAATTTGTTCAGTGTTGGACCAATCTCCAACTCCAGACCATTCCTCCCCTGCAATTAGCAGAAAAGTACTTCCAACTTTACCCAGACGAAGTAGACCCAGTCTGGATGGTAAGAGCTTTTGTTGTAATGCATAACAAGTTTTTATGTACAACATATTATGTCATTCATTTGTGTATGGTTTATGCTTATGTTTTATGTTCAGGATCTATAAGCACGAGTGTATAGATCGGGATGAGTAATGGTCTCACGAAATTGCGGTTCTCGTTTGGGGCCAGATCAGTAGCATAACGGATAGCGCCAATGTTAATTTTATGTGCAAAGTAATGGAGGTCATACGCAAATGACGTAACGCAAATTTTGCCATTTTTTGGCTCCCTTCCTCTATTACACTTTGTCACAACCTTTGCAATCCTCCCTCCCCCTCAGAAAATGATGTCACAAACGTCAAACTGCCCCTCCCCCTTCGTTACCGATGAAGAATGTAACAATTTGAGAAATTTCGATAATTTTTTTTTCGTAAAATTCACAAAATTGTAATCATAATTTATCCTAATTTCTTGATGACTTTTTTGCTTTTTATCCCGTCATTTTGATAGTAATTCCAACATATGTGTGATGTATGAAATTTACTGACCCTTGCCTCCCCCCGTTGTCCGAAACTTTAAGCTCCGTGAATCCAACCCTTTGTGTGATGTCATATTATGTATCGTCCCATATCGCCTTGAGCCAAGAAGGCACAAAAGTCGCATGTAGAACTGGCGGCGCCCTCCAGACACCATCTGTGAAGTAAAATTTTAGGCCCTAACATAAGGATGCTACAGAACCAAACTCATCTCAATCTGTACACTCATGATGGAAGTGATTCCGTTTGTTCTGCCATTAAACTGTCCTTATTATACGTCTGCCTGGCAACTAAGGCAAATAATAATAACTATAGATTGTTTGAGGTTTATATTTACAGTCGTTGTTTAGTTCTTTATGCTTACAACTAACTTTTAACCTACCTTGTTAGTGTTTCTGCTCAAGTTGTGTTAGCTGTAATGCTTTCGGCAGTTGTAACATCTTAGTATGCGCTGTCTGCATCTATGTACGCTGTAAACAGAAGAAAACCTTACAAGATTTTAAAGTTGCATAATTTCACGGATCACAGGCTAGCCGAATGTTTTGGGGCTGTCATACGGCCCAATACAAATTGTGCTGTAGGTGCGAGGAGGCCTTTTCGACCTGCTTACAAATTTGGCTTGTCACTGCGCTGGAACTGCTGTAATATTTAGTACAAGTTCACAGCTGGTGCATGCTCAGCAGATTGTCATAGCTTTATCATCATTTACAGCACAATTTGCTTTCTACCGTTTTATAACTGTCAAGTGTCTGGTTTAATTTTCATATTGTATCAAGCTATTACACAGGATTTCTAATTGGCATGAACATGCTGAATTGGTTCCAGTCTGTCATCAATCCCATTGCCTGTGTAAGCCCAGTTAAGAGCAGCAGCACAGGAAATGCTCTTTTGCTCTCGTGATTATGCCTAATTTGCTTCTCATTGTCATATTGATTTTTGTGTAATCGGATTAGGTCGTTGGGCCTTGCGTGCTTTCAACTGTAGATTGTTCCACAGTCTTTCTAAATCGATTGGCCCCTTGAAAGCAGCAATTTTTTGGTTGACGTCATATTCATGTGGTTGCGCCGAGTCATAAGCTGGCTTTGGTTTCAAGACTTTTAAGTTAATATTTTGCCATGATGGAGCTGTAATCACTGTGTACTTGCATTGACCTCTGCAGCCAATGCTTTCACCGACCCATTTGTGCTCTGTGCAGAGTAAACTAAGCTGCGTTAACTGCACTGGTACATTTACAGCCGATAGTATTACATTACCGCCACAGGAAGGATGTGTTGGTTAATTTCTGTACCCCTGCAAACTATGCAAATAACTTGGCAACAATAACTATTGTTTGCTATCGTTGCGATTTGAACTGATTTTAGTTGTTGCATGCTTGGTGTCTGAAGAATAACTAAAACGAGACCTTTGCAAATATTCAGATGAAGAAAATTTTAATACTACCGCCTACGTTCCATGAATTGTCTACAAATAAACTATCCCAGCAGGCCATAATTTACTGGTGAGCTGTACAAGCACTGACATCATCCGCTTAATAAAATCGTTAAAAATTGTGTGACGGACCTTTTCTTTGTGCAATTTGTTGTGTGGAATGAAGTGTATAGCAACAGTATCGCTACCCATCACATGATGACAAAGCATGATATTGGCTGGGGAAGAACTACTACACTTCTAAAATCAAATGTCCCACATGATAGGCACTTGAGGGGACTGGAATCCCTGGCGATCCAGCAACATGTTAAAAATGACGCCGTTTTGATGAACACTCGAGGCCCATCCAATCCGGGAATTCGTTTCCTCCTTAGAGATGAGTTTTCCAGGCGACTCGCGAAGCAGTGGATGAACCAGCACGAAAAATATAGGAGACCACGCCATGCACGTGCGCAGATTTCAAACGCTGAATTCCACGGTGGCGATGTAGTTGACAAGAGTTTAAGTTGTGTAGGTTAGGCCTGATGAAGACAGACGTCGTCGGTCTGTTGAAAATTTGCAAGAATACTGGTACAGTATTTTGATTCTGAAATTGTGCGTAACAATCTGTTTTCAACAATCAAGTATCAAGAATGACGAACTTTCAGAGTAGAAGCCGTTATGGAATTTTCAATTTGTTGTGTTTTAATGAAAACTAATGAACCCGTTTTTAGGGTACTATAGTGAGGTAAAAAAAAAAAAAAGGAACACAGGCTGTGGTTGGGCTTAAAATGTGCGTACGGACGAGGGCTACCCTCACACCGTGCTAAATATTACACGCAAAAAAAACTAGGTGAATGAACAACAAAAGCATCAGGAGAATTAAATGGACGTCATAATTGTCACGAGAATTAAAATGACGTTCATGGTCTACCAGAGACATTTAGTGAGACAGTTTAAATTTTGCCTGGAGGTGAAAGCTTCTGATTTCTGAAAATGTGCTGCAATATGTGAGACATTAAATCATACAACAACCCATACTTACTGGGGGAACATGCAACTCTGCTGGCTTTAAATTAATTTCATTCTGTGGTCAACAACTTTTGCATGCAAGCTCGCGGAGGAGCAGGTGATTCAACAAATGTAATCCATCCCCTCCAAACATCTCAGAATCAAATAACCTAATTCTGGTATACCAAAACATACAAATATCAAAGAGTTTAATTTACAGTCACTGTGTCTTCTTGTGGGTTCAAATACTTTGTTTGTGCAAGGACTTCATCAACTTGTAAACACTATTTTGGCTCTGCATACAATTGGACCCTTTTCATGGTGAACTGAGGAAAGATAGAATTAAAAAAAATACAACCTATAATCGGGCCACTAAGAGAATGACTTGATGTTAACATCGATTGTTTAAGTGAATGACTTGATGTTAACATCGATTGTTTAAGTCGTGGCCTCGCTCGTTTGTTTGAGGTGCGTGCAAGGTGCACTGTTGGCCATTCATTAGCCATTACCAAGGCACAGTATATTTCGTATGGTGTGGCAGCGCTATATTACGACCTTGGTCCAGGGAGTTCCTGTCGTGCGAGACAGCTGCGGATATGATCGAATCGAGCTCGCCCGTGCTTTGAATTCAATGGGAATGATGTGACACGGTCTCGTTTCGAGACGTTGTTACACATAAGGTAATTTCAGCAATGAAGAAAGATAATTTATGGTTCCTCTCATAACATAGTGAAGTGAGAAAATGTTGGCTCCAGTAGAAGTATTTTTACAGTAAAACCGATTTAAAAACAAGGTGTGTACTTCAACGTCGCTCTTCACATATCGATCATCCTCCCCTTGTGGTTGCTAGGCAACAACAAGTAACGCAGGCAAGCCATCCAAATTCAACTGCCCAAAAGCCAAACAAACAAAATAATTGTGAAATATTGAATTACTGTAAATACTTTTAATTTATTTAATAATTTATTTAATTCAAAAAAATTAAGTAACATAAGACGAATTAAGAATAAATACTACTTTAGTTCCACGTGTCTAAAAAAAAAAACACTATCACGAAAAACTGTTGGACTACGTACGGTAACTGTTAAATCGATAGCAGTCTCGTGATTTCGATTGTTTGGTGATGCGAAAATAGTTTACAATAAATTCACACGTGTGACCTTGAAGCGTGTGTAAATCCTGGATTAAAGAGAAAAAAAGCGTGGTCAAAGTAAAACATTGAGTGTTAGTTGTCAGATAAGCATACATTTCAATGCGACCGCTCGTTTATTTACACACGTAACCGGTACAAAGTGTAGTTGCAAATCAACATCGTCTTTTGTCCACTCCCGATCATTTCGTAAGATTTCCCGTATCCAGACGTTAAGCCTTTGGTGTTGCACTAATCTTTTTTCATGGGTTTGTTCTGTTGACAAACGTTTTGAATCCTAGCACGAAACAAAGCATCAGCGCATCGTTTTCCCTCTCACCGCCGTACCAATTTGGTGCCGCCGCTTACGTTAATTGCTGCTAACACCGATTACAACCATTAAAAAATGGCAAACTAGGTTGCGGTCCCCACTCCCAAATGACTGCTTTCATGTATGTGTACAATAATACGTCTTATTATTGACGTGTCCAAAAAACTGGGCTGCAAAATGGGTGATAGACGCGGCCATTTTTTTCCCCGGCGTCTGTACATAACTTGCCCGGAAAAGCTTATAGGACTACGCACCTTGCAGGAGCCGTATAGGAAAACCTCACGACACAGTAGCAGCCATTTCACCCTTTCTGGCTTGTGTGTTTGTTCTAAACTCTCCACATTCACTCACCCTAGATTCGCAATACTTTACGACGTTTTAAACTATCTCCCGAACTTAACTGTTTTACCGCGCTTCCCTAACGAAGCCGAATTCGACGCCGGCGCCATGTCTGGGCTCGATTGAACTCGCTGTCGGCAAGGTACACCTATCGTACTGGCAAACATGGGCGATATTCGACGAACGCCGAGTCATTCTTTCAGTGACCGGACTCTAATAACGGTTGTACTGCAAGACTCATAACAAGAAGAAAACTAAAGGAAAAGCCATCAGCGAAAACTACCTGCCTTCTTTTGCTAGATACGTAAAATATGAACGGGGAAAGCCAAAGATATTGCGCGACAACTTAACTGCACGATCCTTAGCAAGATTACTTGTTGTGGATCCCAGGGTCAAGGATCAACACTAAAAATGTGCAAATCAGAAATCCAGCACAGTGGAGCTGGGGATTGGTGATCTTATAAAGTTTTTCAAAACACATTATATTAATATTGTAGTTGATTTTAAGACATAAAAAGGAATAAAAATTGTGGCACACGCCACTGGCGTAATGTGGTGTTTGGCCCTTGAACTAGTGTAACCATACATATTTTTATTCGACTGTTTTGATTATCTCAAAGTCGATTCTGCACATTACTGGAAGTAGGTGCACCTTTCAGTTATCAACTTTTAAAAGCAATTTGCCAGCATCCAATTTTGCTTTGCTAGCATGGTCGTTTTGACAAATTCCGTCCAAGCAGCTTCAAGTTAAGCTAGTTTCTAATGTGTCTGAATGAAATTTAGGGCTGCCAATGATATGCTATATTTCTTATAAAAATTTATTATTATATATATTATATATATATATATATATATTATTATAAATTCAAGTGTGGAATGGAAACTTGCCCACTTAATTCAAGCGTTTCTTCGTGCTTTGGCAGTGGGGCAAAAAGGTCGATGACAGGGATGATTTTAAATCATGTGTTCCTAACAGGAGTGTCTTTCACCGTTACATTAATAAAGGATATTTATTTGTTTATAATATAAATAAATATCCTTTAATAACGATTCTAAGTTTTATATTTATCTATTTATTGAGATCATTAATTTATGCATGATTGATAATTCATTTGTTTTCATTAAAAAATAATGCTTAGTATTAAACACGAATCATTAAATGTTTAAACGTTTTACAACGATTAAACGTTTAATCGTGATACCCTAGTTGCATCAAAAATAGAGGTTCGTGATAGTTTGAAATCTCTCACACTTATTACTGAAGCAGGTGAAACGATGAAAAAATTAGCAAAACCATAAATTAATATTTTTTTTTAACTCTAAAGAAGGAAAAAGGTGATCAACAAGGGTGGTACTTCAGAACAACGGGCACTCCAAAAATGTGGCCATCATCTGTTGTTAAATGTGAATAAAACAAAATCCTGTTGTTGCCTTGACGACTAATTTGTTTTTGTTTTTTTGCAGAATCCGTGCGATGATAGACGGCACCAGGCAATTTGGAGTTCGCACAAATCTTGTAATCAGCTTCCTCGGTTTCTTGTCATTGGTCCACAAAAGACAGGTATCTTGTGTAAAGTTTTAGTATATCTGCAGTACATTATATCGACATTGTTCAGTGTGCCTACATTATGCATCGTAGCAGTCAATAATTGTGTGATGCTGAATAGGGAAGGGAAAGACACAATGTTGACAGTTTGATATTTTTCACAAACAGTACGACTAGGAGTGGTATTATATCATTCGTTCTGGGGGATGCCCCATGTAGCCAGTTGTCAAATTCCACTAATCGTAATCAGCAGCCGATGAAACGAGTCCCCTGGGGTTCATTTGTTCCTGTGGTAATTACTTCCAATGATGTTCGCTAAGAATTACGTTGTGTAGGTTTTCACATCACAAATACATGTGGAATAAACGTGTCACCCCTACAGCTGTTAGTCCAGGCACCCTGCAGTTCATAAGCAGCAGAACTGAAACAACATTGAAGCAAGGAAGGGTTTAGTTAATTTAAACGAAGGCTGACTGGAGTTGAATTGGGTGTCTTGGTCCCGACTCAACCCTAGTTCAGATGTATGCCGAGAAGAAAAAGCCAAGCTTTCGTTGCTGTGGTAAAATAAGATTCTGGTGATGTTTCATCAACTGGCGTACAGCCGGGAACAAAACCCACATCATCTCTTTCAAGACGACCTTGTGAAGAGCAGTGGAATAGTAACAGCACGGACACGGCCACGTTCTGCGGACATGTACGCATTTGTAAGCGCCTGGTACGATGTCGTAAGACAATTAAATATTCGTTCTGGAAGCCTATACTCTATTGCAAACCAAGTGTTACTGAATTAGATATGTTGACATCCAACTATCTGTTCTAGTTTATGTTGTAGGCTAACCGTGTGTTACAGGAAGACATAAAGCGAGGGTGCCAAGGCTTCTCGGGTGCTCACCCTCCCTTGGTGTCAGTAGCATCTCCCACACCTACATGGTACTGTCTGCTCATTCATAGTTTTCGTGCAACATATGGTAACAACTGCAACTTTAAACGACCTTTCATGCTGCGAGTGATTTCCTTTTTGTCTGTTCAAATATTCTTGCAAATGATTTTTGTGTTAGGGACCTAACTTCAAAATTGTACAATATGCTTGAAATAACACGAGTAAGGAAACTGTTCTTTTTCGATTAAGCAGTATTTAGTTTTATCTGTTGAGTTTATGGGAAACAATTTTTTTAAAAACTTGGATGCATGACAGAAATATGTATAGTTTGGTGGTTGTCAGCTATACAGGGTAATCCGTAAAAGACACCGCAGCAAACACAACTATAGTCAATGGCGAAACGAATACGGTTTCAACTATAGTTTGGTGGTGGTCAAATATACAAGGTGGTCCATAAAAAACGCAACAGCAAACACAAAGTTGGTGGTTATCAGATATACAGGATGGTCCATAAAAACTGCAACAGCAAATACAAATGTAGTTTGGTTGTGCTCAGCTGTACAAGGTAGTCCATAAAAACTGCAACAGCAACATTTTTCTACGTTTAAACTTTTTTGTTAGCACCCTCCAGAACCGTAAAGTGTCAGATGATGTCTAACAGAAAGGGTAGTTTTGAAAGTCCCTTTACGGTTCTGGAGAGTGCTAAAAAAGTTTGGACTTAACAAGAATTTTGCTGTTGCGTTTTTATAGACCACCTTGTATAACATACTTCTAAGCATGTTTATTAACACTAACACACTTCTAAGGATGTCTTGAAACACACACTGGTCTATAAACCCACTTCTAGGGATGTCTCGAAATATATAATGGTCTTGAAACATGTGATGGTATATGCCAAAGGAGGAAATGTGCAATACCACATTTCATTGAAACGAGTTTGCGCAGAGAAGGTAACAAGTGTGTGAGCCGTAATTTTGCCCTTTGCCGGCTTAAGCCGTAGCTACCATAAAACCAAAATTTTTAGTTTCCTGCATCATAACTTACATATGTTGGCTTCCTATTAATATTTACTGTATGCTTTCGTAAAACCAAATATTCCTTACAAATATTTTTTTTTCCACAGGAACTACAGCATTATACACATTCCTTTCCATGCATCCAGCTATAGTGAGCAATTACCCAAGTCCGGAGACGTTTGAAGAAGTTCAGTTCTTCAACGGCAAAAACTATTACAAAGGGTTAGATTGGTAAGTGAAGTGTTATAACTAACAATAATGAAATAACATTACATACTTGACTAGAGAAAGCCCGTGCTAAGCACGGCTGGTGTTGGATGCATAGTTTGCAGATGTGTTTACATGAATTTAAGTTTCTTCAATCAAGTTTTTGCATGTTCACTCAATCAGCACATCCTGTGACTCAAATCACCCCCTCCTCTATGCTAAAGATCCTCCCCTTTCTAATGATCAGTTCTATTATCTTTGTTCATGTTCGTTCTGGCTTTTTAATTTTTTTTGGTCTGGGAAAGGCAGAAAGTAAATAGCTGACAATGCCTCATTAGTGTTTTGTTTTCATTTCCAGAGGTCTTATTGTTGCCGATCACTTTGTAAGGCAGCAATTATAAGCATAGTGCACCACATGTTTAAAGTGATTGTTAAAGCGATTGTTAGCTTCTAGTTTGCTGCTTAAAAATTTCACTTCTAAACGTAATAGTCTTTATTCTACGATCTTTATGTAGATTATTACCATACTTTCATCATTTTTATTGTTGCAAAGTGCCAGTAATTCACAATTCAATTTATTCCTAATGAGCCCTGGCAACATGCCACGCGCCCAACTACAGCAGTAAATGATAAACAACATCTGTGCAGAACACATAGTAACCATACAGTAACCACACAGTAACCAGAGTAACCATACAGTTTCGACAATGGTCCTTGTAGATTCTTTGGTATAAATATACGACTTATACAATAAGGATTCTTACGAACAATACTTACTACCCTACTTTCATCTCGACCATTGTTAAAAAGATGCTTACTCCTTGCACACTTATTTTGCACACTTTCAGAATTCTTACAAATATGACCATCTTTATAAAGCAATATGCTGCTCTGGATCGCTAATTTGGAGTATTACATAGTAAACCTCCAACATTACCGTCTTTGAGAACTTCAATAGCTCTATCGTCAGCGTTGTTAGATTCCAAAGTGCTGCTTTACCGAACAAGGGGTATGCCCCGTCAGACTGCAATGAAACTTTAGTAACAATATACCACGTGTAACGTACGTTCAAAGCATTGTTAAAGCATCATTGATTGGTGGAACAGACTGTTGCTCGATTCCAAATTTCCCTTGCGACGAACAGTCAATCAGTCAGTCCGCTTTAATGAAAAAGTGTCCAGTCAATCAACAACAAAATTATTAAACAATACAATGCTTGGAACCTCATACTAAAGCATGCTGTTAAATCATTGTTGTTCGATTGTTGGTCGAGCTTTTGGAAAACAAGGAAATAAAAACTCTCCTTTCGTCCGAGTTCGGCGTTGTTAAACTAAACGAAAGTAGGGTAATAAGACAATAATAACATGGATTTTTCAAAAAAGAGCCGGTGTGAACGATTTAATGCACACTTTTGGTAGAGCAACGTCCTCGGAGGTGTAAAAAATCCTCGAGGGCTTCGCCTCCTCGGACCTTGCTCTACCAAAAGAGTGATTTTCAGGGTCTAAATAATCTACCGGCCCATTGTTGCAAAGTCAATGCTATAACTGTTACCAAGAATTTATAGGGTTGGGATGAGAATTTGTGACTGAGACCCATACTGAAACGTCTTGGATACATTCACATTAGTTCAGTCTTCGTTTATAGAGGGCGCCACGTGTTTTATGTGGGAATTGCTACTCAGTTTTTAGCCTAAAACAACTAAACGAAACTAGCTTTTATTTAATTATTATTTAGCCTAGCATAGTTGTAATTTAGTTTACTTTAGATTTGGGCTGAAAAATGAGCAAAAATTACCAGATAGAACACGTGGCGCCCTCTGTAAACTCTGACTGAACTAATGGGGACGAATCTAACGTGTTTCAATAGGGACTTTTTAGAGTTACAAATTCTCCTCCCAAACCCTATAAATTCTTGCTGTTACTTATCGTACGGTCCCTAACTTTCTCAATGCGAAAAATGTGCCGCGATATATCCCACATGGGATATCACCACACGAAACTGTACAATATGGGATATATCACCACCCTAAAGTATGGCGATATGGAAGCCATGCTCAAGGAAGTGGCGATACGACATTGCCAACACTTTCAAAAGGAAGCATTCTTTAATAAAATCATGCAAGAATTAATTTTATTTTTTTAATGTTAACCACGTTCCTTGTTCGAAAAATAATTGAAACCCGTGCTTTTTTTTATTAAGCGTCAACTTAAGATAAAAGCAAATTAATTCTCACATGGTTTCTAAACAGTTCTACATTTCAAAATCTAGACAAGAAAATTAAATACTTTAAATGCTTACTATTCCCCCCCCCCCAAAAAAAAAACAGCTGGCAACTGTAAATCACAAATCTAACGTGAACCTGCATCGGCCTTTTCGAAAACACCAACTGACATAATGTATACGAAATATACATGATTTTTCATCGTTAAAATTAAGCGTTATGCTATTTCCCTCTGCCCCCTCCCCCTCGAAAATTACACCTATAATGTCCCTAACTGCCCACATAGTTCACAAGAATACGTTACCGCTGAATTGTCCGTGTAATGTTCCAGTGACTAAAGATGAAGATTAAAACTAAGCTTAAAACTTCTGCGCTGTCGTTCAAACCTTCGTTTTCCATCAGAGAATGACTTATGCGAAGACCCTCGCTCAGAAAGCACATTATGCAAATTAAAGAAAGACGACACGCACAGGCGGATTGGCAAGGTGGGGGGGTCGGGAATTCCCGACTGGCCTCTCACCCTAGTGGCCTCTCAGCAGAAATAAATAAGTTTAAAAGGAAATTCAGTGATTTATTTTAAATATTATTTTTTTTAACACTCAGTTACTCTTTATTTATTCTTGGCAAATTTCACACATTTTGGCTGTACTTACTAAATTATAAATTAGCCTTCACGGGTTGCAAACAACGTTGGTTTTGGTAAAAATCGTTTTTGTCCTCCAAATACGGCGCCGAAATTTTGAGTTTCAGCCACAGACAGGCACAGTTTACTAGTTGCGGTTTCTCGCATCATTACGATTATTGAATGAATGAACGAGCAGATGCGCCTACGTATTGCCCTGAAGCCGCTTTTCTTGAAGGCACAAAGTGTATGTACGCATTCTGTCTGGAGTGATTGCATTTACTATCAGGACATTAACACACGGATCACTCGGTTACTATTAGCCATGAACGTCATAAGAGAAAGAAAAAGTGACGATGACGTTTCTTCTGGCACGGAAATGAGCGAACCGATGAGAATTCTTCAATTTGCTTTAAAACGACGAAAACCGTCAAAAGTTGTTCGAAAAAATGAAAGTCGTGATGGGAACGGAAGGCCATCTCGGTTAGGAAGAATTTGGTTAAGTCCGTTCTGCACCCGGTCAAAGAAACCTGGATTTCGGTGGTAAAACTAAGACTTCTGGAGCCAGCTATAAAACTGACTCTTACACAATCAGCTTAGGAAGGTAAGCCCTGAATTTTTTCAGTTCCTAATTTTTCAAATTGCAGAGCAACCCCATTGAGAATGATCTGTATCAGATTATCGTCATGTGTGTTTCCCACAATTAGGTAATGAGAAATAAAGCATCTCAGCAAAAATATGCCATAACAGTCACATGACCGAATTCTAACAAATACTAAAGCCTGGCCTAGCACCTATGACGCCATGAACATTTTTGCTGAAGGGCTTAAATTTTCAGTTTTTTCTTTCCTTTACTTCTAGCAAGTTCGTGTCTTCAACTAGGCTTAGGTCCTATTTCTATGATTTAAAATGCGGAAATTGAGATTAAATTATTGTTCGAGGGCAGATCCATGGAAGGCACCGAAGAGAATGAAGCCGAAGGGCCTGTGGCCCCCTTCATATTAAGTCGCAAAAATTGCCGAAATTGTTCTAAAAAATATAGCTTAACTTTGTGGTCATCGTGGCTGAGTTGTGAGAGAGCTCAGCCTGGTTGCTGGAGGTTTGCGGATCTGGTCGAACCATGCTCCTTCAGCAGCTATGGGATGTATTCTGGCTAATTCTGGACAATCTTTCGGCCCCGACGATGATCGGAGGTTTCCCGGGTCGAATCCCCGGGCTGGCACCTCCCTTTACCAGATTTCTTCTTCTCTAAAAAAATCTGGTAATGTTCAAAATTGAGCCGGTTCAGCCATACAAGCATAAATTGCTTCGGCTGACGTAAGGCTCGTCAAATTAATCGAAGAAATTGAAAACACACTCGGCGAATCCCCTTCCCTTCCCCCCAAACATTGTTCTGGTTACGTCCTTTATTATTTTCATCAAACACTGATGTTTGAAAATTCCCTAAAACTAGGACCAATTAATCACAATGGTTAACCACTTGCTTTTCATAATAAAAATAATTAGTACTGAGTCTTCATGTATACACCTGGAATTTAGCATTTTTCTACAGCCACCAAATATAAATTTAGGGCATGGGAAAGGGTTTAAAAAAAAAGGTCGTTCCCTACTGTTCATTTATTGTCTTTTATTTTTGTGGCGTCCTAATCAATGTCTAATACGTATCGTTTGAAGCCAGGAAAGGCCTCAAAATACCTAAAAATCTTCCAGCTTCCGGGCCCCGCTGGGGAGCTGACAGCCCCCTCCCCCCCGACCCCCTAGCTACAGTGCATGATTCCACAAATTTAACCTGTCTACCCCCCTACCCCACCCAAATAAACTTTGTCACCTCCCTGGTTCTACCCTAATAAGTTGGAAAAAAGGGGCCTCTGGCCATTACCTTCCCGACTGGCCTCTTGACCTGCCAGTCTGCCTCTGATGACACATTACGTAAGATGAGAGAATTAAAAAAAAAAAAATTGTTAAACCTTTTAGGTTAATCTAGGGTGAACGACGTAATTTTTCATGATGAAATTTCCGTAATGTGCAACAAGATAATAGACATCAGTCCAATGACTTAAAAAAAAAAGACGCATATCTCCTAAACCTATTTTTTTTTTAAAGAAAATCTCTCCCTCTAGACACACACCCCTGCTCATTCCCCCCTCTTGCTCAAATGGTATCGGCCGCAAACCTGACTGCATCAAAACAAAATTATGCAAAACTGACGACACAAAATTTGTATAAACAACAGACCTTCCAATTCATTTGCGAATGCATACTTTCCATTTACCCAAAGTTTTGTTTTTAATTTCGAAAGTTAGGGACCGTACGATAAATTAATTATATTACCCGTGGCGAAATGTATGGGATTTATGATCCGATGGGCGATATCGCTTACATGGCCAATCCGCTCGAACTATGCCGTGATGACGTCTTGGCTTCGCCTCGACGTCATCTTGACGTAGTTCTCGCGGATTGGCCATGTTCGTGATATCGCCCATCAGGTGATAAATCCCATACAGTTCGTCAGGGGTACTATAACTATTACTTACACCATTGCTGTGGCTCAATCATTAAAACGCCGCATTACACACCATGATGGTTGCAACATCAAGGACAAGGAAACAAAATAGTGGACAACAATGCAAAAAATGCATTGATCCATTGTTGGCTCAAGATCTCTGGAAGTCAGCACAGTAAATGAAAGGCCACTGGAAAAGTCTTAAAAAAAGGAAAATACTCTGAATTTTATTTAAGCCGGTTTTTACCATTTTGAGATACTTTTATAAGCCCTCAAAACGTGATGAGTGGTGCAGTGACAACCCGAACCACTGTACTGTGATGAGGTTGGTGCTAAAAAAAAACTAGCTGTCCACGCGCCATTAAACCTCACCCCCCCCCCCCCCCCCAAAAGGGGAGAATTATCCATTGAACAGTGGTCAAAGCCAGTATTTTAACATTGCCTGTTAATCTCGGGGTGTAAAAGTTACCTCTTCAGCTAGTGGTCTACAGTTACATCATTTTTACTTTGTGGTGTACAACTGATATCAAAGGTTGAGTGAGCGAGAATGCTCAGCATGCTTGTACAAGTAATCCACCCAAAACCAAAACTGGTAGAAAAACTAGTAGAATGATTGGTAGAAAAACCAGCCAAGTTTCCAAAAACGATCGGGGTTTGAAGGTGGTGATATCAATCAACCAGGGAAAGGCCGCCAAGGTCAATCGTATTAGCCAAGTTAATCGCACAGACTAATAGTTCGAAAGTTAAATGAAAACTCGATGTAAGTAATAATAAACTTAATACTAGTGAGCACATATTCGGGGTCAAAGTGGTCAGGTGGTTATGCCTGCAGCACCTGGTTCAATTCTGGCCTTGGCCCAACCCTGTGTGTTTAGTAAGAGAAGTTTTGTATGCTCGTGCTCATGTTCATTGTGACGTGTAAAAGATAAAAGGTATTACCTAGCAAAATTATCTCTCTCCTTCGGCCGCATTATTTTGTCATTTTCAGCCGGCGTAACAAAAATTTCGGCTAAATTGCGACTACCACACATTTTGTGGCCACCACCGGCCAACTATAAATGTGGCTGGCTGACGGCTAATTTTCGGTTAAATCGATCGAAATGAAGCAAAGATATCAACGACGAAACTAAGAAAATAACGAAATTGAAGGGGAGGGGGGCATAGGCCTAATGAATTTCTAGATAAATCATGAATGAAAAAGGAAAAATTGTCGAACCCTCAAATTAAAAATCAGAGCCACATTTTTTTTTTTACATAATGCTTCTACAGGCATGTGTCCCGACTATTCATACTCGAACCCAAAAAACGAAAACGAAAGTAACCATGCATGCTAATGACCACACAAATACACGCACGCATATAAGTTGCTGGCAAGCGAATATGGTTTTAAAAACTATGAAAAATAAGGCATTCGAGAGCAGCTTACCGTTTGAGACAATTTAAACTAACTTCATATCTGTTTCGTTTCATTTTGATGCATTAAAACTTCAAAATTTGCAGCTGTAGCCGTACTTTTTTGGCGACTAGGCCAGGCGGCCGCCGAAAAATATTCGGCGGCTGTTTGGATGTTGCAGAAAAATACGGCGCAGCAGCTAACGGCGGCGGCTGAGGGGTATACTCCTTCGTAAGAAAACCTTATGACAAAGGTTTCTTATAACAGGATTTTAGAATATACCGAGATAACCGTAGCAGTTGCAAAGAACCTTAATTCGACTATTTTCCTTTTCACATTCTCCGGCATGCATGTAACTCTTAGAAACGCGGCACCGGTAGCTTTTGTAGTCGATTACACTTCTTACCAAATCAATAGAAATTAGCAAGCTGCAGACGGAAAATTAGGCAAGACACCAATAAAGAGAGCGAAGCTAGAGATATCATCTATTAGAAAAGTATGACGTGTTTGTGTACATACTTTCTTTCACATATTTTTTCGACTTTCTCGCTGCAGTACAAACATGATAAAAATGAAAGTAATAATTTTCATCCAGCCGGCTGTTTGTGGCTGCATTCTGTAATACTTCGTCCTATTGCATGCGGACTTCCTCAGAAGGTACTTTTAACAATGATGGTAGTAGGATGATAGCTGAAGATGAAGTTGCGTTTCGATTTGAATCAGTCTTTATCCTAGCATCGTTATTTTCCGCAAGTGCTTCTTGCAGACGTGTTTTTGCAGTAGGACAAAATATTGAGGAATTCAACCACAAACAGCTCCTTGGGTGAGAATTACAGGGGCGATTATAATCTGCAATCGATGGAAATCCATGGAGAAATTAGTTGGGATGGGATGCTGGGCGAAAACAGGAAATAGATAAGAAGATAATTTCTATTTATCCACAAAGCTCTATGCTTAACGTTAATCTGTGTATCTATTGTTTCATTTGTCAATGCGTTAAGTTTCATTTCACTTGCAGATGACAGTTTGCCAGTTTTCTACTTAACGTTCATGTCGTTCGTTTCATCATGAACCAGTTAGTCTAGTTGCCGCCAGAAATGCCGCTTTCTGTGTGTTCCTTTTCTGGGAAGAGTTTTGGAGTGCGTGATTCAGAAACTGACAGAGAACTAATAAAATATAACAGGAAATTTTAGGAGTGTTGAGGGCCGTAATATTCTGTTTTTGTTAGGCTTAAGTGAAGTAAAATAGTTTAAAGTGGTTCGTAAACTCGGAGTAAGCGAAGATAACAGAGTGACAGCTAAAATTAAAAAATATGCCAAATTCATTATTTTTACATTTATTTAAACTGGCTCTGGGGATTTTAAGACCCCCCCCCCCTCCCGCCAAAAAAAAAGCTCTTCCCAACCTGTCAATCCAAAAAACTTAAGCTTTTTTAATGATTGATCAGTGAACCTCACATATGGCATTATTACTTTCATTTTTATCATATTTTTGGATTTAAATTACCTACGAAAGTAAATTAAATTTGTCTTCTCTTAGGCGTATTTTTATTACAGTACCTTAATTTTTAGCCTCTGCCTGTAGTTTAGTTAATACTTTAATACATTTTTTTTTTAGGTACATGAGTTTCTTCCCTGTTCCTGAAAACTCCACGGCCAAATTCCTGTTTGAAAAAAGTGCTACCTATTTTGAGGGTGATCTTGTTCCCATGAGAGCTCATGCACTACTTCCTCGGGCAAAGCTTGTTACAATTCTGATAAGTCCGGCAAAAAGGGCATATTCTTGGTATCAGGTGAGTGATTTGGTTTTATTTTACACTTTCATAATTATTGTTTTATAATGGTACTCCAGGGCCATTGCTCCCCAACTGAACTATTGGAAAAAATCACGACTTCGTCGCAGACATCGCAAATCGTTGTGCTTACTTTTTCGCAGTCTGCTCGTAGTCCTTCCACTGTCTTGTGTACACCTAGGTAGCCACAGTCGGGTAGATCATGCTGATCATGCATAACATGGTGTGACAAAGCGTAGCAGGAACGTAACCATATAGTTACTTTCTCACATCATAACTGTCCACGGTTTAATTCCCTGTTTAGGCACTACATACAGTGGTACTCCATGGTCATTATTCCCCAAATGAACACTCACCGGATAGCTCACGAACATTTTGGTATTATTCCAAGCCACTTTTCAAACATTTACTTCGAAAAAGTTGGTCCAAATGCGGTTTGCTTGCTGCAGCTGGCCGCCACCTCATTGCCCTGACAAGTGACAATTGCGATGCGCGAACTACCTATATGTGCGTGGTAGTGCTAATTAATAAAGTGACAGGTAGAGAAGTAAAGAATGGGGAAGCGAGCAAGCCACATCATAGATGCAGTAAGGCTGTAACATATTTTTCATGTGTTTTCTTTTGTTATTTTGTGGTTGCAAATTTTGTTTCAGGGAGGTTGGGTTGTTTAACTTTAATCTGTATATCTGTCGTTTTATTTGGCATTCTGTAAAGTTGCATTTCACTTGCAGAAGACAGTTTGTTAGTTTCCTACTTAACGTTGATATCGTTCGTTTCATTGTGGACCAGTTAGTACAGCTGCTGCCAGAAAGGCCACTTTGTGTGTGTCTGGGCAGGATTTTGTAGATGTTTCTAGAAGTTTTGTTCACTTAAAATCAAGCTGCTTTCACCCACAGAGTTCCCCAAACAGACTGATTCGCCCTTGTTGAGCTCGTCAGTAGAGAATACTCTGTGGATGGGAGCAACGGCGCCTTGCTGGGGGTAATTTAAATGTATTTATGCGATTAGTTTTGCACCAGTTTCCTTTAGAGATTAGATTGGGCTGTCGAATGGGGAAGCAGGTGAAGATTGGAATCACCTGTTGTTTATCAATTAGTATACTGCATGTGAAGGTAGGAGAATCATTGAAGAGCATATTTCCAAGAAGTTAGAAATGATGTTTCGGAAATTAACCTACATGGGTAGTGGTTGCTTCGGAAAAACCCAAATGCAGTGCTTGGCAGTCCCCATTGTGTACTTGATACTATATACAGTATTGTGGGTTTTAAACGTGTTATGTTGACCGTCTGGAAGATGTGGAAAGCACCAACATTTTCGTAGCTGAGCCCATCACACGAACCCGACTCGCCATTGCGCACCACCGAGATACTTCAGTCAACCGGCACCAGAACAGTCACTTTGACGACATGCTTCCTGGCAACATAAGAGAATTGCCATGATCGTTGATGATGCCACTTGCTGAGGAAGAAGTGCAACTTCGAAAATTTCAGCAATGGCTCTTTTAACAGACTGGGCGACAGGTTTAACTTTCTCATTTTTAACAAACGTAAATTAAAACAGTTCGTCAGTCTGGAGACAAAAAGAAGGAGTTGCCATGCAGTGCAAGCTATTTGTGCCAGAGCAAATTTATGCCAGGAGCAACTGAGAAAATGTTGTCTTTCCACTGTTTGTTAGATGCTGTATTACTCCTCCCTTCTTGTCCGTTACTGGGAGAGACGACAGTGTTCTTGCATTATTTATGTCTGCACTGTGAACTACACTTACTTGAATGTTAAACAAAATAAAATTTTCAGAAAGTATTGGAAATAAAGATCATAATGGATCTAACAGTGACGTCTCAATCAATACGTGTACCGCAAATTGTCTATTAAACGCCCACAGGCTGTTCAAATTAATTCGATAAAAAAGGGGAGGGGGTCATAACAAAGTTATAATTAATCATGTTGGGTGTTTAGGCTTACCTCCATTGTGGAAGAGTCGGCATTTTGTGATTGTTCATCTACATGTTCTGGATTCATCTACATCATTCATCAGCATTAATGCGTCTTTATGCTAATTTTTTCACGAATTTAGTGTATTAGTTTATTTGGTTTGTTTTATTTGTGTAGCTTTTGTTAATTTTGATGCAGAAAACCATGATTTAAGGGTATAAAACATTGATTTCCTGAAATATATGAAGCTTAAGTCAATGTCTAGCAGAAAAATTATGGTTAAGGTGGTGGTGATGGTGGGGGGGGGGGGGGGAGCTGAACCTTGGTTATTTCATGATTTCTGATGTGAAAACATTTTAGGGGGGTAAGCCCTAGTTTTACCAGGACTGGTAATAAATAGGTGATTTAGGGTATTAAATCGCATAGTCTACCAAAAATGGAAATTTGTTAGGTAATTATGACAACATATGCACAAAAAGCCCTATTTATTGGCGATATTTTTCGATGGGTGAAATGGATATGTTACTGAAAATTGTATTAGCTTTAGAGAAAATAGCTTGTCTCTCTCTCACCATCACACAACTTTCCAACCGTTTTTTTTTAAGGTCCATAAGTACCTTGGTCGTTCATAGGATTCGATCCACATTCATTGATTGGTAGTCAATGTGGCAACGCGGCTATGCTTGCTCAGGAACCCCTAGCAAGATTTGGGGTTTGCGTTGGTAGTTTTTTTTCATTTTTCTTGGTGGCAGGGTCGTTTTGATGATTGCAAAAGAGCTAATCCAGAAGAAAACCTAAATATATTTAGTGAGGGGCTCTATTGCAAAAATAAACACAGGTTATCCGTAACATTGTTTGTCTTGATTTAAAGTTGCAGCTTAACCTTTACCTTCATTTTTCGTGTAGTCACTGACCCGTATAAATTGTCTTGTTTTTGCAGCATATGAGGGCCCACCAAGATGTTGTAGCACTCAACTACTCTTTTTACAATGTCGTTACTGCTGGAGACAGTGCGCCAAAATCTGTAAGGGAATTACGTAACCGTTGCCTAAGCCCAGGAACCTACGCTGCACACCTCGAAAGGTGGCTCAATTTTTATTCTCCTCAGCAGGTAAGAGAATATCATTAGTTTTAATACAGTAAAAAAAAGGTTAAAAAGATGCTTATCCAACTTTGAGTGTAGGCTGTAATGTTTTTCAATATATCGCCCGTTTATGGAAAATCTTCTGTAACCTGGTAACGTGGTTACCAATGCGGTTAAGGCACCAGCGGAACGGTAAAGCAAAAAAATTGTGCATTAAAATAGGTAACTACTGTATGAATCTGGGATGCTCTGGGTTATTTACCGGGACTCCATGGATACATGATTTCGCCTTTCTTCCACGCTGCATCTTCAAGAGAGTTTTACAATGTGATGATCAGTGGGTAACCAGTGAGGATGAACCTTTAATTCATCCTGACTTGTTACCCACTCATCGTCATCATGTTTTAAATTCTCCTGCAGCTTAGAAGAGAGATGAAATATTGTTAGGTGTTACCTTACACTCAACGCCTGGGTAAGAATATTTTTAATCTGTTTTATTTTTGCCCTAAATTTACCCCAGCGTAATACGTTTTTTTTTTTTAATAGTTTAATTTACCGTAAATCTCTTATTAAATGCCCAAGGGTGTATACAATTCATTTTGGACAAATCGGGGATGGGCCTTAAACAAAGCGTAACCCACTTTCTAACCTTACTTTTTGCCCAGGAAGGGTGTAACTCCTTCACGGAAAAATGAAAATGTAGACAATTATGTGTTCATTCACATGTGTGATCTGGAATCAATGTAGTCAATGAAGTCCAATATTTTCATTTATTCACAAATTTAGTTTATTATATTGTCACTCCTTCAAACCAATATAATTCAGGTAAAACTTATTTCTAACCACACAAACCTTCGTAACAACTGGATTGGAGACGATCGTACACTGTAACAGCAGCAAAAGTGAACTTCCTTCCAGGAGAGAGTTACTGCTTATCTTCCACTCAGGAGAGAATGATCCACACATCCTGAGCTAAGCTTCTGAAAAGGCAGTGCCAACACACGAGAGTTCTCGATCATGCATTAAGTTGAACAAAAACTAAATTTTGGTTTAATTGACTTAAAGTATTTTATCTTTTTCGCATCATCAGAGAATTTTAGAACTATTTGTTTTTGAGTCCCATATGTACCTTAGTTGGTCACAACCTGATTCGATCCGGCGTCCACTTTGGCTGGCAGTCGACTACTCCGACCGCTGGGCTGTGCTTCCTCACGTTGTTTGAGGTTCCCTGGGATTGCATCTTGGGCCTTAGTTATTTTTCCTTCTGCTTGGTAGTATGCTCTAAAAGTCGTCTGTTGATGTGATGTTGGGGGGGTTTAGTGTTAGCTTCGCCTGCATATTACCAACAAGCCTAGTTACAATGCCAGTGTTCTTCATAGATTTTGGCCAGTGCATTTGTCATGACTCTCAGCATTGGTGACTAAGTGTTAGTTTGATTCTTTGGTTTTTTTGTAGTTGTTGATCATTGATGGTGAGCAGCTTCGAATGGATCCAGTTGCTGTGATGACGAGGCTGCAACGCTTCCTGAAAATCAAACCTTTCTTTGATTATGCCAGCCATCTCAAGTAAGTCCTCGAAATCTTTCGTTTAAACTAGGGCTGTAAAAAAATATTTAATTTCGTAAATGTTGATTTCCATTTTTTTTTTTATGGTCAAGGCTCATTTATTGAAGCCGTTGCGATGTATTCGAACAGCACTTTCTCAAGGTGGCGGCCCTGCTGCCAAACCCGATGCAGGAACGCGTTCCAGTGACCTGCCACAGCGAAGACCACGCCATGTACAGGCGGGAAATTAAACTTTTGTCTGCTAAGTCGGTTTCGAGCAACGCGCTTTCGTGAGTCGATGCCAAATCGAAACCATCGAGTGTTGATAAGGAAAGTTATGGAAAATGCGCATTGACTGTTCAAAAAAGTGGAAAGAGTGTTGTTTTTGCTAAAAATAAAGATTGTGATGAAACAACCACTAAACAAGCAAAAAAAACGTGGTCCAGGTAAGAATGATGCGAGTCATAAAAAGCACGATTGTTTAAAGACTCCGCCCCGTAATCATGATCAACTGTCCTCTCCAACATCCTTGGAAGTTGTCGTTGTTGACTTAGCGTCAGTTGTCCGTGCAGCAACGGCTCTCCAGTCGCGTCTGAACGGGAGCAATTAAGTAGTCTGTCTTTCGGTTCGTCATGGCATGGAGATGAGATCGGCGAAAAAAGGCCTGGAACGATCAAGTCACCTGCCAAGGCAAAGCGGCGCCCCATTGATGAAATGAATAAAGTGGTCAAAGACTATTTCGATGAAACTCGAGAGACCACGAGGTCGCCGTGGTCTCCAAGAATTGTACATGGTGGAAAGAAATACGCTAAGGTGAAGCTTCTAAAGTCTCCGAGGTTATGGAGGTCGCAAAAGAATGTACACAGTGGTAAGAAAGAATTAAAAGCAACGCCACGGCCGCTGCTAAGGTCGCCTAACTTTGTACACAGTAGAAAGAAGGATTCGAATATCCCCTTTCGTAACGCCTACCTCTCAGAATCTGAATCCCCTGCTCAAAAGAAACATTATTCACTAAAGGATTTCTACCAGGTGTTGTGCACCAGTCCTGCCAGTCGCACGTCCCATCAGCGCTACTCGCACTGATTGCCTGAGTCTTCTATTGACATATGTATTGACATACAAATGTGCATATTGGTGATTCTGATGGAAGCTTCACCGCTACCCCTAAAGAAGGAAGCGAAAAGTTTACCTCTCCTCAACTAACTCTTGTGACGATGCAGATCATCGCAAACCTAACCCGAATCATCTTCCTCAATCCCAGGTTGCCTTTCGTAGCTATTGAAGGATGGATGAGGAAAGAAGAATCTTTGTCAGCATCCGGGCCTTTCTTCCTCATGATAGGAAGAAAAGGAAGTTTTTCTCTAAGTCTACAGGCCCCAAAGCTCCATTGAAAATATTTTATAAGACATTTAAGGTAGCCGAGTACTTCTCGAAAGGTGGACTGATGCCTTTCCATTCCTTCTACAATTAGGACTACTCTGTATCAATTTGATGAAGATGAAGCTCTCCTTAGATGCGGCATTCACGCCAGCTCTCAGACCGACCTCTCTTACTCTGCTGCTACTGCAGCTCTTAAAAGCACTGATCGCACAGCAGCCGGCGCTTGGAAAAGATAACTCGTGCAGGATTGCCTGCAACTGCATTTACTCGTCTTCTCCTCAACATGATCTTCAGGAGACGTGATGCCTTCCTCAAGCCTGCCACTGATATCCCTCTTATGCAATAGGGAAGCTACGGCTACTACTGATGCAGTCAACCAACCTCTTGAATGGACAACTTCTGGAGATTGCTCCTGGTCTGATGGATAAAGTAAAGGCACCGATCCCCAAGACTCAAAACCTTTTGACCAAAGAAAGAAACTTTAGGCAATAAAAAGCATATATTTCAGTAAAAACTAATTTTAAACAGTGTTAAAATTTCGTTTTGGTGCCAAAGTAAAACTAGAAGTTCACATTTTTGAACTGCTCCTGTGTAGCGCAAAGGGCAAGCTGGTGCACTTACCGAGTATTGCTTAAGAACCCATATTTTAAAAAGTTACAGTAATGTTTGACCCACAAGGTTGTCGGCCCCTAATACATGTCCGCCTTTCCTGCCTTGCAACGAGCGCTGCTTGCTGACTGGTCAGACAGAATCGACGCAGAGAGATGACATGGTACCATCGAGTCAGGTCGAGTTTCCGCCCCAAATCCTAGGCACGGACCCTCATTCCAGCCCGACATGCAACTTTACCCTGGCATAGCGAGTCCATTCCAACAAACGTAGCTCATTTGAGAATATATTTGAACAAAAATTTCTTTTTTTTTAGTTAACCGAGCGAATTAAATGTTTACTTGCGCAACATGCGGTTAACTGCTTAAACGATGCCCTAGTTTAAACCATTATTTTTGTTACTTGAACCAGGAAAAGCTGTTAAACCTATTTCATGTGGCTTTAGACTTGGCTACATGAATTGTAGGATTAGCATTTGTATTTATTTAATATTTCTTCAGCCGATTGGCTTTCATTGGTTTTTTTTTTTAATTCTATGCAGTGACTGAATAAGTTTATTTCTTGAATAAAATGACTGACATTAACATAAATTTATGGCGTTATGTAAAACATTGAAATGTTACCTAAAAAAAAACTAATTAAATATTGTCTTAACATACAGCATTTTGGTTTCTTTGGTGTAGATATGACCCGAAGAAAGGCTTTTTCTGTCAAGTGCTCAACGGGGATCATACTAAATGTCTTGGAAAGGGCAAAGGTCGTCAATATCCTCCCATGGACGCACGGACAGAAAAGTTCTTACAGACATACTACATGTCGCACAATGTAGCACTCTCAAAGCTTTTATCACGCTTGCAACAGCCCATACCAGAATGGCTGCAAAAAGAACTCAGTGACGCACAGTGAACAGTCATAGGTAAGTTGGAAATGGATGTGGCCTTAATACTGAGTGGTATAAATTCCGACTTTGCGTAAGTAGTTTAGTACTAGCAAGGATGAATGTTGAAAAGGAATTGCAAGATTGTATAACACATTGGCAAAATGTTTTTTAAGTCACCCACTCTTTACTTGGAATACGACATAGCGTTCTGATAACATGGTATGTTTATGTCCCTTTAAGCTCCAGTTCGCTGAAAGGCATTTTCACAACAAAATAATGTTAAACTGGAAAAAAAAACAAAGAATACTTCACGTTACATTCTACAGCAACAAAATTCTAAAGTTTGGCCATACCGTGTAAAATTATGAAGTAAAATGTTAAAAGACACGGCCAAGTTAAATGCATTGTTTAGGATAACAAACATTTGCAGCACAATTATCTATATGAGGTTTAAGAGTCTCCTTAATCATAACAGTTTTGTGAAAAGTAGGCTTCCTCAGCTTTTAAGCAAAACATTGTTACATTGAGGGGGTAGAGTAAATGGATTAAGCAGGTTTCGGGGAAGCAAATAGTTCTGGGGGAAGTACAGTTGCATTGATGAAACTTATCAGAATCAACCATTCACATTAAATATAACGTACTTACATTAGTTACATATACCATTAAACCTTAATCCTCCCTTCACGATACCCCGATTTGATTCTCTCAGTATCCGCAAACTCAAGACCGGTTTTTCTTTTTTTTTTTCAGTCTTGGTTCCCATCAATGGGCTTCTTCATATATTGAGTGCCATTCAGCAAGCAGTTAGCAGATTTGATCTGTGATGCTTGTACTCTGTTCCAGTGGTGAATACACCGTCATGGTCAGCAGTGAAAGTCATGATACGCATCACTCATGCTTTGAACGATAAGGCAAACTGATGGTGGTGCGAGTCAGTGAAAAGTAGAAGATGACATCGCTGCTTTAAAAATAAAGTATTAATTAACTCCCTCCAATTGTGGAATAGTAGCCAGTTTTTTGATAGTTCATTGTAATTTTAACCGTGGAGTGCAAATGACTTGGTATTGGTGGTGGAGTAACAGAGGAAAGAATTCGTGCATCACGAAGCCGAAAAGGCCTGGAACATTGCCTTTGGTACTTTGTTTATCATCTCATCACCTAAGACAAAGCAACTGAGGAATCATTTTCCTTCCTGTGTTAACAAACTTCCTTTTTTTTTTAAATTTTATTTCGCTAGCCAGGTAAAGTTTAGGTAGAAGACTAGCAAGAATGTTACATTTCTGATGAAGTTGCACGCGTGTATGTGTATGTCTGTATGTATGTCTGATTCGCATCACGTAAGCCATGTACGTACTGACTAATCGCAGCTTGTGGCTGTTCATTGAAACAAATCGACAACTAAAAACAAGAGGTGTGTGATGGATCCGGTTCATCACGAAAAAGTGCTGCGAACATTTCTTTTGTGGGTTCTCCTGAAGCATTTCTAGTAAAGCATACCCATGTGGTGCAGCTATTAATTCAGTTACCATCAAGTGGCACTTTACGTATCCAAGCAAGACTGGCAAAAGTGTTGTTCTTCATGTTTGCTCTGTGGTTGTGCAGTCCTAGCCAAGATTTTCTCCGACGACAGCTACGCTTTTCTTCTGCCCGGGTCTTCCGACTTCAGTCAGCAATAAATTTTATAAGTAATGCTTTATGTTAAGAGTACCGGTAATGAATGGTTCTTTGATAGCTGGAATTTGCATAAATTATACCCTTCTTTCCGGTGTCTGACGGAGGAGCCCTTCGGAATATTTTTTACCTTCTAATTTATTGCATGAACTGTATTTTTCTTATTTATTTTGCAACTAAGAATTAATTTGTCAGTAGACAGGCCCGGTGATATCATTCCAGTTAATTAAATTATTATTTAAATTGTTTTATATGAGGGGTTTTGGAATTGACTTAAGCGTATTAATAGTTCAGTGAATAAATTTCTTATTCTGTTAAATGTAAAATTTCATTTAATATTCAAGTGGAACCTTGATTAGCCAAACCCTTAAAGTTCATTCTCAAAAAAAATTGTAAAGTTGGAAATTTTGAATTAACTTTAAGTTCCCCAACTCGAAATTCCACTCAAAGTGTAACTATTTTGTTTTTCACTGTTTATTATCTTAAAACCCTTGATTCCAGTTAGTTTGGACAATCTAGGTTCTGCTGTAATATCAATGAAAGTTTCAACTTTTATTTTAATTTGTATTTTCCTGATTTGGGACGGAGTTTTAAGTTTCTTTATCTACATGGCTATCTACCGTTCTCTTCATCAATTCAGAGGGTATTCACAGAAGTCAAATTCAGAGTTTGAAATACATCGTTAGTTTGGTTTTTCAATTTTTTGTCCTGCACTTTGTTTACCGTGAGTTAATGTGTAACTACAATTAACGTATTTTTAGGCGAGTTATACAGGAAGCAAAATTTTATTTTGATTTTCATCCTGTGCACAGAAAGTTGTGAGTACTGCTACCAAGAAAAAGTTTTTAAGCTTAGTATTAAGTTGAGGCTGAGACGTGGTCGTATGAGGTGCTGTTATTTTCCGGTGAGGCTGTAGAACTGTTTCTGAATGGCGTTGTTTATAGAAATGAACACATGTTGTCACTTAAATAATTGGCCTGTTAAAATAGTTATGCGTGTGATGGAGATATATTGGATGTGACAATGCATCATTTCCTGCTGTTGGAACATTGTTCAAAGACAAGCAATGCTACAATTTTTAAGAAACATTATTGTCATTTACCCTTTTTATTCATACGTAATGCTGAGTAAATTTATAAACTGTTTATGAAACCCATTCAAAACGGCAAACAAGCCAACACCTGCAGAAGTTGGGTAACTCTAAAAGAACCGATTTTACAGTAAATTTAATTCTATTGCATTCCAACAATTCTTGCAATGGCATTGGCCTAGCATAAAGAACACCAACCCCACTTTAAAAGATTTTGGATTAAAGCAAACTCATTCATCTGTTGCTTAAGTTGCATAGAGGTATGACGATTTCCGTAATTCGGATTTTTTCTAGAAGTCATTCTGGTTACAAAGTGCTAGGTCATACTTAATTCGTTACTTTGCAGGCATTGCGGTTCAGCAGTACTCCGCATAAAGGTTTGTAAAAGTGTGTCGGATTTTTGGAAATAGCTGCGTCAGGAGGCGTAAAGTATTAATTTAAAGGATGAATTAATGATCGACTACACAGAAGCAGTTGTTAATCAAAATGTATCTGCATCTAATGCCAGTCATTTAACTAAGGCGGCTAAATTTGGTGTATCTAAAATGAAACTGATTCATCTGTGTGGCTATATTTTATGTGCTTAGTGGCAAGGGTGTACCCTGTGACGAAGAGAAATTATAAACAATACCTAATCCTGTTGCATATATTCCGGTGTGAGTGCTTGGGCATTAACCACAGTTTTGAAGTGACTTCCCGTTTTTAGCACATTGATTATTATTGTGTGTGAATAGACTATTTTCAATCAAATTACCGAAGTATTGTGCTGGGCGTGGTTCTATGAGAAACGGATACTGTAGTTATTCAAGGTTGTGTTGAAGAGTTTGCTTTTAACTAGGCTATCTGATATTAGTTGGTTAGATTTTAAAACAAAAACACAGTAAACAATTATATGTTCCCATGTAAATAGTAACAAAAAAAAACACGCATTTATGTCAGTGTTTCGAAATGTTGCATGTTGAAACTTGTGACACAGTTGTACTACATAAAATGTTTTTCTTCATTAACTTGTTGAAGCCAGTCCCGTTTTTGAACTTGTCAATTTACCACCAGCAAGGTACCTGCACTCTCGTCAAAATTGAGGGACGAGCACCGCAGTATGCGCTCATCCATACAGTATTCTCTACTGGCAAGCCCACACAAGGGTGAAAGATCTAGAGATTCCTATGGGTGAGAACATCTTGATTAAATCTTCGAGTGGCCAATGCAGCCATCCATTTATAAGGTGTACGGTAAAATAAAAAAATTAAAAATTTGCATGGCCACGGCTTGAAAATATCTAGGGTTAGCACAGATCTGAAAATCTTTATTAATGTAAGGCTATTGACATATTTTCGTTTTATTGTATGTTTTTTAAGTAAAGATTTTTCCGGTCTGTTGACCGTTTTAATCATAAGCACCCTCAAACTTTCAACAATTTGGCACAGTTGGCGAAAAAGGGCAACATTTTCTGTGGAGGATATAAATAAAGACAAACACTGTCTCGAAAGGTCTAGAAAAATTGGATATTGATCTCGGTACCATTGAATCAATTCTCAAACAGCTCTTGTTAAATGTCTTTCTTCACATTTTTATCTTTCGAAAAGACATCCAAAGTAAGGGGAGAATTGCCACAGTGAACCAATATACTGGAGCCCGTGTTTTTAACATCCAATTTTCATTCAATCCAATTTTCAACTTTGTGAGACATGCTCAAAACGACTTTCCATTTAACGGTTGCGTAATATTGTAATCTGATAAAATCTAGCAAGCTAGAATGAATTCTAGGTGTAACATAAAATTTAATAGTCCTGGCCGTAAATTGCCACGTCACTCTGATGTTTTGTCCAAATTGCTGCTCTTCACATGAAATAAAATTCTGATAAAATTCCCCACAGCAAAATACAGTAAACCTATCAAACTTCATCAAACAAATTTGCTGTAAATGTTGCTACCAACTGATTTTCACATTATTGAACTGCATACGTTCATGCACATAATTATATCTTCAAAATTGCATTGCAAACATTAAAAAAAAACCACTCTGTTTCAAAAGGCTATTAAGTGTCTGTCTTCAGTAATTTTTGCGCGTTGGCTGCTAGTTGCTACCTTTGTCAAGATAGAAGATTATATTCTTTTAAATTCGAATGTCGATTGTTTTTTAATGTTTTGTAATGGGCTTTTGAAACTATGATCGTGCATTAGTGAACCCTGAACACGTTTAACACCGCTCAATCTCAGGAACTTGCACTCAAAATGTTCTAGTTTTAAAATAGTTAGTGGCAAATGCAGTTTACTGAAAATCCAGTTTAAAACTTTCAAGTTGTACATTTTTTTTATCTGTTAAAATTCATCATCAGAATGCTCGCAGACTTTTACGTTCTTGCCAACAAAAGGGAACTCTTTAACGCAAGCCGCTTTAGTCGAGTTTCACTGCCTAAACAGCGATATGTGGAATGCTCACTGCTTTCTATGAAAGTTTATTTCCAAGTGAACGTAACATTGTACGGACCTTACAGCATAAAAAGCTATCGAAACTGTTGAAAGGAAGTATTTTCCCTCTAGTGTTGATTGAAATTGTTAAGGATGTTGAGATGTGTAACCAGTCGGAGATTAAGCAAGGTTTGTGCAACTTCTGTATTGGGTAAATAAAGAATTATAAAACTGCTTAATATAATATCAAATTAGTGGCAGTTATTATGGTTGATTATTGGATACTTGTGTTGTATTGCTCAATACGTGCTAGTTTCTTTTTGTAATTTGTGTATATTTTAGCCTACGTAATTGTGACTTAGATTGAAGGATTACTAACATTGTTATATTTCAAACTGAGAGGATTTTAGATTCAAACCTAGTTGACAACTCTTTGCTAACTTTTTCTTAATTAAAGTTTGTCTTCAAAATTTACCACTAGATCATTTGTCAAAAACAGTGAATGTAAATCTGCAGTAATGCTTTCAAAGTTTTGATTTTTTTTTCTTCTGATAAATAATTTCAACGAAAGAATTCGGAAAAGACATCTTGTTGGTTCTTTTGAAACTGGAAAAATTTCACATACCAAACATTTACGATTTTTTACTAGGTTTTACAGTTTTGTTTAACAAATTTACTTTTCCAGTCAATAAAATCTTCACCACTAATTTTCGCTCATTTTCAAAAAGAAGACCCTCCTTGGTCTTACAAGTTTTCGACAAAACTTTGTCTTCTTCAGGCTTCCTTCAGGACCCTTTTTGAAAATGAGCGAAATTAGTGGTGAAGATTTTATTGACGATCGTAGTGAGTTTTACGGTTATTCCAGTAACGGATTTTTTCGTACTTTTCCCAGTAGAGCCCTATAAAAATACTAGCTGTGCTGGTGTAAGTCTAGGAGACTGAACATGCAAACAAATAACAACAGGAGACTGAACATACAAACAAATAATTAAAAATTAACATAGGCTTTGAATCACCATCCTCTCCATTTTTGAGTCTGGTGCTCCACGAACGAGATTAAAACAAAGAGTAATAAAGTTTGTGAATGCCTTATTGGTTGTGCAAACTAAGACGTCAGTATTCTGCTAGATATGTTAATGTAGGAAAACCCTTTGCTGTGCCAAAGGAGTTAGTTGAATTTTTTGTTGGTTTGGTAGCTATGTCACCCATCTATCTCCTCAGGCTTGTGAAAAGTGTCTTAAAAAGGGTTTAAACATATCAGTTATATTGTACTATTCCGTATACCATCCTGATGAGGTCGTAGCATGCTGTACCAAGAGACTTGAATTTTTTCTCTCAATGGTTGAGATTATTTTGTCACAAGCCCAAGAGGAGAAGTTTTAATGTGTTTTCAGTTGGTGCTCCATAGAATTCAGAACGTATTTCGCGTCTAGGTAGTTTTATGCTAACACGAATTAAGCTGTTTTTAAGTCTCCTCAACTGTCATCTTACGCCCGTCTTTGCATGTTGCAATTTTTTTTCATATTTCTGGCCGATACCAGTCCAGTCACTGTTGCAGTGGAGCGAGTTTTTTAAGCTAAAGGTAGCCGATTAAAACTAAACAGCTAACTATTTGAAATTGTTTTAAGTAAATACGGGCTTGTAAACCCGTTAACTTAAATCACTTGCGTCTGTTCTAAAAATTTCATGAATAATTAAATAGGGCGCATTCTTTTTGAGTCCACAGGGGGACAGCAGTTCCATTTAAATGCACAATTGTAGCTGGGCTATAGTTGCGCTGATCTGATCATTGTTGGAGATTCACCAGCATTTTTTCTTCTAATTGGACAAGGGTAAAAACGTGCCTCCAGTTTTAGGTTACACAGCACAGAAATGTGTATAATCTCTTTTGTTGCACTGGAGATTACCAAGTTGAGCTAAAACTACAAATTCGTAATTGGCAACTCAATTGCAAATAGTTAATTTTGTAGTCTTTATATCTTGCAATTTTTAGTGAAGTTTCTCCAAGCCACTAACTATTTAATTTTATTGATTTATGAGGGAATTCATTCATTGGTTTTAAGCATTTTTTTCCAGCCTGGAAATAACTATTAATTAATAAAACTACAGTTAGCCATCATATTTTGTTCGTCTCTTTCCGAACTGCCAACCTTTTTGCTGTTTTGAAGGCTTAGCGGTAAATGTACAAAGTAATATCGTTTGTTTGCTATATTGGCTTAACATTTACGTTACTAGAGCTTGCTTAAACAGTGAAGTTGGCAAGCAAATATTACAAGTATTAATAAAAACTGTAAAAACTAAAGAAAACGGGGACATGAAAAAAAAATCTAACAATGTTTCAATGCCTTTGTGTTACAAAGCTTAATTAATGTATGTTAAAGGATAATATCACACCTGTGCCAAACGTGCAACATGGCTTGGTTTGGATTTATTAAAAAATATATTTAATTGTTTTTTACTTACACTAAAAAATATTTTTCTTTCAAAGTACGGTATTTATTGGTTTATACGACAACATGCAATCTGAAGATTTACAGCTTTTCGGGCTACCCAAATACGTAAAAAAAAAATCCTAATGGAATAAAAGTCTGAAACGTGTACATGTTTCTTTAATATTTGTTTTTTTTTATGTAGAAACAAGTCATTTTCCTGATCAGATTTTTAAAAAAGCAAACATTTGTAAGTTTTATTTTTACATGGGATTAGTGTAGTATTTTTAATTGATGTTCGCTGAATCAAGCTACCGATTTCCCCATGAACTAACAAAAATGCTGCAGAAAGGCTATCGTGGCAGGGTTTAGGTTTCTGCAAGTAACATTACTTGTGTTGAGGGCCAATAAGAGGCGATAAATGCGTTCCGATACAATAGTGTTTCCCCCTCCCCCTGCAACATTTTGTGCCATATTAGTTTACACCGCTGATGCAAGTTGAGACGAGGATGGAATTTTTTTTATTGTTTTATGTATATGATTTATGACTGATTGGTATGTTTGTAAATCATATGGTACTGGTTAGACTAACCATTCTTGAAAATTTGTTGCTAGAAATAAAGACTGTATTGATAATATTGTACAAATTCATTCTTTTATTTTTTTACTTTCACCAATTCTTACGGTCAACTTAAATGGTTTGCAAGATACGGCATAAAACGGGTGCTGCCATTTCCAAATAATGTCTGCGACACCTTCATGACACTAGTAAACTGTCTCATAACCTGACTGTATCCCTTTTGTCTGTCGATTTCCAGGTATTAAACGGTAAAATCGTAATCTTGTCGGTTCAACCTCTACAATGGACGAGGAAGCTCCCTTCATCATGTTTCTGACAGATTAATGGAGCTGTTCAATCTTTTTTAGTATATTCAGTCATACTGCTTAACTCGCAGCCGTTAATATTTAATTCTATTTTATTTGAAAAGGTTTAAAAATATGTTAAAACATGATACTGTGAGAGTACAGAAATTTGAATAGTGGGCGCATGTTTCAAAAGACAACAGCAAGTCGGACGTAACCCAAAGCACCGAATTACTTCAAACTCGGTCTGAAAAAGACAGTTGGGAGATATTTTTTCCATCATCCCCCAGTTGAACTGTCAAAATTTGTGAGATTGTACGTTGTTGGACCTTGTGATTTTTTCAGTAATTGAAAGGTGTTCAACATAACTTTCATCCTGGTTTGTAAAGTGTTTGGCCTCAACTCTCGGCAGCAAAGAGTCAAACATGGAAATGGTTGGTTCTTACTTATGTTCCAGCAAGTCAGATGTAACCGAAAGCACCGAATTACTTCAAACTCGGTCTGAAGAAGACAGTTGGGAAACGTTTTTCCATCATCCCCCGGTTGAACTGTCGAAAATTTGTGAAAGTGGACTAATTTTGTCAATGTGAGATTGTGAGTTGTCGCACTTTGAGAATTTTTTTTAGTAATTGAAAGGTGTTCAACATAAACTTTCATCCTGGTTTGTAAGGTGTTCGGCCTCAACTCTCTGCAGCAAAGAAGAGTCAAACATGGAAATGTAGTTGGTTCTTTCTAATGTTCCGGTATCAGTGTGCAACGGAACCTTGATGTTCGTCACCAAACCTTGCTCGCCATTAAAATGGATACAGTTGTTTTTTGTAGTCTTCTGTGCAGTCAAAGCTGGGAAAACTATAGCAAAGACTTTGTCCGTCCGTCGCCTTTTTTTAACACCAGACCGGTACCAGAAAGAGAGAAATGGTTTTCACCATTAGGTTCAGCGTCCAAAAATTAGTTAAAGGAATTAAAAAAAAATGGAAGCGTGAAGCGGAAGTAGCCCACACAAGTGAGCCCATCCTCTACGAAACGCTACCAGATAAGAGACAAACGGTTTTCACCATTAGATTCAGCGTCCAAAAATTAGCTAAAATGAATTTTAAAAAAACCTGGAAAGAACCAAGCAGAAGTAGCCTGTGAGTGGCTGACAAGTGAGCCCATCATCTATGGAACAGAACCAGATAGAGAAAAACAGTTTTCACTATTGGATTCAGCGTCCAAAAATTACTAAAATCGAATTTGGAACAAAAACCATCAGTATGAAGCGGAAGTGCATAGAAGACCGGTTGTGACTAGTTAGTCATTTTCCCCGCTTGTTTAACAAGTCTCCATTTTAGAACAGGCAGTTAACGAGGCATGCGCACAACAATTCCCAAATATCCATAATGTTAAACAATATAAATTCTTACAAATTTGTAGTTTTAACGCTCAACTTTTCGTCTGCTGTTCATCAGATCTATCCCGTTCCAGCACAAACAAATAGTAAGTCTTAATACTAATTACCTGATTTGCACAACACTAATAATCAATTTACAGTTTTTTTTTGCTTCTGGTTTTCAGATAATTTATGCTGCAATTTCACGCACATAACCCGCACCACTAAAAAATAAAGCAGGTGTGTAAAAAAAACGTTTGTATAACCCACACCCTCATATAACCTACGGATAACCTACAAGGTTTAACGAAGTTTGAACAAGCTCACTAGTGCGTATCGTAATACCAGGGTGTTGGCCTTCCAACACATTTATTATCATTTTACCCAAGGTAAAATTTAGCACGTTTAACTAATGGTACCGGTACCGTAAATAACCAGCAGCGCACGACCGTTCGTCCGTGAAAAATGCCATTCCTAGCGCACGCTAAAGCAGCTTATCGGCTCCGCATTCTTCCCTTTGTGCAGGAACAGGAAATTGAGCCAGTGCTGAGTAAGCGATCAACCATGTGATGCTTGAACGCACAACAAAGTTGGCTGCTATTAATTACAAGTTTGTTTCAAATTTCGATATTAACAATTAAAACAAGTGGCTTTTGGAACAAGAGCTGCAAGTTTTCATGAATTTTTACAAGAGATGCATGGCGAAGAGTGGGAAATTATAAGTTTTAACTCGATTTTCATGTGATTCGTATCACTGCAGTGCGAGTAGGTGAACGTTTGGCCTATTACGAAATGAGCCTTTTTTTTAGCTTGCAAAAAAACTCATAACATACACTCTCGTATAACCCACAGGCCCGATTTTTTAAGGAAAAAGGTTGTACAAACCGGGGATTATACGCGCGAGATTACGGTAGTAAAAATTTTATGCAAATTAGGTAGTATATTATAACATAATAAATTATAAGTGTGGTGTCGTCAGTGAGATGCCACAATGGCGCATTCAAAATAGGGTCAATATGTTAACCTCCCTAGATTATCCTAATACACTGCTAGGTTAGCTATGTCATATTGTAATCAATACTGTTCCATATGTAAACCATATAAATATACAAGCCTCTCAAGTAAATCAGTCTCTCCCCAGTTGTAGCCTACACAACAGTTGTCTGTCATCACTATGCCCTAGTTAACCCACACAGATTTTGGTATACCCAACCAATACACTACAGATGCATTCTTACCATACATCTGCAATCAGGCCAATGTGCAGCCGATAGATGTCAGATGATTACAGCTACCACGTAGCGTTTTAGCTACGGGATGGTCACTAAACAAAAAGAAAATAAATTAATGTTTACTCATAAATTGAAGCAAGTGAATAATAAGAAATTGATCTCCTATTAAAAATTTGAAGCAGTCAGATTTTCAGACGTGCTTCATTATGTTTAATTTATTGCTTAAACCTGTACATCCCGATTTATTTGATTTCATTACTCAGCTTTCCAAAAATGTTTATTTCTCTCCTTTGGAAGCAACTCATTATGTAATTTCTTAAAACTACGACAGCGTACTAAAAAAAAAAATCTTGCCTTCAAAATAATTTATATTTTATTTTTCAGCTAGGCTAAGAATTTTTTTCAGCTTTTTTATTTCGCTCTCTGTATTGTGGTGTCTTCAGTGAGACACCACAATGGTGCATTCAAAATAGGGTCAATTATCCCAACACACGGCTAGGTTAGCTATGTCATATTGTAATCAATACTGTTCCATATAACGACCACTGAAAACCATATATACAAGCCTCTCAAGTCAGAGTGTCTCCAGTTGTAGCCAACAACAGTTGTCCGTCGTTACTATGCCCTAGGTAACCCACGCAGATTTTGGTGTACCCAACCAATACACTACAATCAGTATATTATAACATCTCCTATAAGAACTTGTAAGATCCTTTAAGTTCTTACATGCGTCCTACAAGATCTTGGTACAAGATCCTGTAGGATCCTACAGAATCTTACAAGTTTTGTTCTTCCTGTAAGAACTTAAAGGATCTTGTATAAGATGTCCACATTTGTGTTGAAGATGTGGACTAGCGAGTCCATTGCATGAAGGACAAAATGTCATCCTTTTTACTTGCAAATTCAATGTGTCTTGGTAAACCACGATTTTAAGACTGGTCGTTGGACTTTTTTGAAAAAAAAATTCAGGCAAAATCAGGCAAACCAGCAGACTAAATAAAGTGCGAAAACAACAGCGTCTTAGTCTGATTTGAGCCAGTGGCATCATAAGTATTTCTGTCAAATAAAGGAAGGTATTGTGTGTGTTGAAAAGGCCATTTGCAGCACTATACCTTTTCTTTTGTAGGTAAAATAACTACAACCAACTAATTTCTGTTAACATGTTTCACCTTTCTGAATCCTAAAAAGAATTTTTTCCCTTGTGACGTCGACGGTATTTTTCTTTTGCGTAGCTACATTAGAAAAGAAAACACTTACCGGCTGCTTACCTTTAGTTGGTTGTAGTTATTAACTGACGACTTTGGTATCCTCTATTGGCAAGAAAAAGTTATTCAAGAATGAAATTTTTTGTTTAAACTGCATGAAAATCTTGCATGCCACATATCTCTGTTATCCTTTTTTTTTTTTATTGAGAGGGCAAAGCAGGAATGGAAGTGTTCATCATAGCAATTACCCTTGTTGAAGAATGGGTTAAAGCGGGTGTACGAGACTAAATACAGATCCATAGCCGACCTCTCTGTAAGCTTGCTGGTACACTGGTCTTTACTAACAGTAGTTCAGCTTTTGAAAACGTGTACAAATTCTTTACAAGGTGTCAGTTATTGAGAGTACAAGATCACATTGTTATCCCTTGTACAGCGTGTCCCAAAAAAGCTGATCTCTGATAGCTGCAAGAATCCGTGGAGTTATTCCACGGATTGTTTGCGCAATTCTGTTCTTTACATCATCAACTTTCTCAATAAATTTGACACTGCTTGATGTGATGGTTTTTCAATATCGGGATGCCACCGGTGAAATTCGCTGCATCTCTACAGCTTTGATGGTGGTCACCACACAGCAACACAAGCTCAACATGTTGCTCTGCTGTTAACATGGTTGTGCTAGAGCGTTCCTGTGTAACCCGTTGCCTGAAGTACATTTTTACCATATATAAGGCAAGTGACTTTTGGGACACACCGTATTACTTTTTTTAAGTGGGGGAGATGGAAAAACTGAGTTGGTCATCCTCCTTTGTATTTGTGACTTTTGTAGGACTTGGCCTAGCCGTAATATCATCATCTCGACACATTAGCCTCACGTCATGGTCTCGTTTTGCTTTCCCACCAGTCTAGTCTTTGTAGTTTTGAAATTTCAAGAACTGCTGAAATTGCTTACCGTAAATATGGAAATATTGCAAATTTTTAAGGAATTTGTCACGTTGACTGAAGAGCAAAACACAAAGTAGTGAGATACCTAACCTGTCATTAACGTCATGGAGATAAACGACCAAAGACTGAAAAACAAATGGTATTAGATGCCTCACCTGTCACTCACAATAAGGTCGGAGATTTGGACCATAAACATAGAAAAAGTAATGAAATAGATACCTATTTTCTTTTGATGTGTTTAAGAAAAAAAGCTGTGAAGGCTTGTGAGGTTGATGCAGTGGTTGAATTTATCTTTAGTGGACTTCACTCGTAAAATGTAATGACATGACATGCTCGAATGTGGTATCTGTATGTCGGTTTGTCAGCATCCATTATAGCTTTTGAACCCATTGTCCCATTCATTTCAGATTTTCCACATCCGTCCTGCCCTATTTTTTTTTGATTTCTTAATAAATCAATAAAATTGGGTAACAGCAGCAGGTTTTTTTGACTCCAAATACGCGCAATTAATCAAACATCAAATTGCACGGAAATTATAAAATATTAATGCGAAACTATGCCTGTTTAAATTAATTTACGTGTATATTTGATGTTTAATTAATTGTGCATATTTGGAGTCAAAAACCCTGCCTCCCCTTACATAATTTTATTGATTTATGTGCATAAATAAAAAATAGGACATGATGGATGTAGCAAATCTGAAATGAGTGGGATAATTGGTTCAAATTTTAAGGATGTAGACAAAAAGATGGA
>JAHWFP010241161.1:12191-24634 GCA_023313725.1 Lithobius niger
CTGCGCGTTCCAGCAAAACAATGGCGACTTCCGTGTCGTGTTTTGGTGATGCAGTAATTAAATTGTTATATCGGACATACGTAACGTATTCTTACCGCAATTCTTGTGTTTAGTTATTGTGTAAGTGATCCAAAAGTCAAACGTGCATGTCAAAATGGATGTAATTGCCCTTTAAGAAAGTTAGGAACAGTAGTGACATCAGTACAATTCTAGCATCCAAGATTACTCATACATTCAATATTACCTATAGCATCCAATCTGTTACTTATTGTAAAGGAAATGGTTTCAATTGAATTATTAGAAATCACTGTGTTTTTTATCTCTACATTAATTAGCTGAACTTCATCTATGACAAAAACCTCCTAACGGAAAAGGATTGGTCATTGTTAACAGAGGCGGACTGGCCAGGCACAGGCGTGGTGGCAATAACATGGAACAGGTCATTTTACTTCCTCTGTCTGGCTACGAAACAGACAGACATTCAGCATGCAACAGGGCAGGCCAGGCCAGGCCGTCAGATGCCACCGGCCAAGTGGCGATTGCCACCCTTACTTAAATACCAGTCCGTCTCTGATTGTTAAGCTCTTTGTGTGTTGGTAACATTTTTAATGAATTGATGATCTGTTTTATAAAGTTTGGTGTCCTTGCATTTAAGTGTGGCGTTGGCAACAAATCGGAAACTTTTTGTTTTAATTTTTGCTTACTTGTTTTGTAAAATGGTGTAGAAAGCTTGTTTGTCAGCGTAATCAATACTAGTGTGATGGTTACTTATGGCATTTTGGAAATGTGTAGAACAATACATCAGTTTCAGGGTGTTTTGAGTTTTGCAAACTTATTGCTGTTGTGCTTGTTTTTGATGTTGTGCACTAAACGACTAAAGGTACTGTCTACTTCTGAAAGCTAATTTAATTCTATTCTGACTCTGAATTTCGGTCCATACTGTCAATAGCCAGGAAGTGCAGATTACTGCATGGAAGGTAGTTGAAATAATAACTGTCAACTTTGTCGCAACCAAAGCTTGCATATCCTGCACATAATTAGTGCCCGAGTAATTTGATATGGACTGGTATAGAAGTGTGGCAAAATGTAATAGTCTTTGTTGATATGCAAAATCAACTACTACTTTCAAGTACTACTTCCCTCGACTATAGTGAAGACATTCCTTTGTACATTAAGTGTAGCACACAGAGTAAAAAAGTAAATCATGAAACCCGTCACACGATTTTTTGCTTGCAACAGATAACAACCCGTAGTTCCTGTGATTAGCTCGCCTAATGCTGAGAAGTTTAAGAAGACTAGCGTATTTTGCCACAAAAGTTACATTTTCTTAAATCTTGGTCTTCACTCTACCTTTCAGCTGCTACTGTTATAGTTTAAACCATTATACAATGAAAATTTCTATCACTTGTAATGCATGCCCAAGATATTGTCTTGTACTTTGTTTAGCCGCAGTGCGTCGTCCTTGTATGTTCTACTCGGTGACCACGATGTGACAACAGAAACAGAGACAGAAAGTATGAAAATGGCTGTTGCTGAAATCATACGTCATCCAAACTACGACACAGTGACCAACAACAATGACATTGCTTTACTGAAGATGGAGCGAAGCATTCGTTTCAACTACCGTATGACACCCCCATGTTTTACTCGTCCAGGTTTTGATTACACTAGCCAAACGGCTACCATTACAGGATGGGGTGCCCTTACTGAAGGTGAGTAGTGCGTGTTACCAGTAAGTGATTTTATTACATGTTACAGTTTAACTCTAATTCATTACGGTGAATTTCAATATCTGAAGCAAGGGTAGGAGTACAAAAAAAAAAAAAAGCGAACAAAAAAGAAATAAAAATGGACTAGAGAGCGAATTACTAGTCGGCCTATTTTATCTAGAAGGAGCTCTGGTGGAGGTTAGATGGGACTTAAGGCCTATTTTTATTTTGGAAACAGGCAGGCCTAGAAAATTATAGTTTTGTGTATGTTTTTTCTTGTTAAGGACGCACTTCTTCACAAAGAAATCAATGATTGATGCAGAGGGTGTCCCAGGATGTATACTCCGGGAGGGAATGTACTCACTGTTTAATAAAACAGAAACCATAAATGATATCAACAAACTTTTTTTTTAAAACTGAAACCACAGCTCGCCAAGTTTCCGCAATGGCCACTGCATCTTCGTGCACTGCGCTGTATGCACACCATGTGTGGTATGCAGAGTGAACGCACAGCAGATTTGTTATGAAAATGGTGACCGTTCAGCAAAATGCTATATGCTTTTTCAGGCTAGCAGAGTCAAAATCAATCATCACAGTTCAAAGGAGGTATCGTAGGGAGTATCCTGGTCTAAGGCATCTATTACTAGGTTGATGCAGCAGTTCAAGGAAACTGTCAGTGTGAAAACGTACAAATGCTAGAAACTATGTGGTTGGAAATCTAATACCATTTAGATATCCTACGTGCACCACAGGATTTCACGTGGAGACTTGTTAAACTTGGTGAATTGTGCTTTCAGTGTAAAAAACCGTTTGTTGATATCGTTTGTGGTTCCTGTTTTATTAAACAATGAAATACCGGAGTACATTCTGGGATACCCTGTACAATTAAAACTGAAGTAATAAGGGTTATAGATCAGAGTGGTACAACTCCCAAAACTGTAAATAACACTGCAAACGTTTTGGCAGCAAATTTCTTCAGCATTTATACCAGAGACAATGACACTATCCTCACCTCTGATGGTACTAATTGCATCACGAAAAGAACTGGAGCTCTGTTGTTACATTTTCCTTTTCTTGCAATTCATGCACTTCAAGAACTGCAAGAAATGTAATTACAAAAGTGGGGTGAAGCCAAATCGATGGGTGGCGACAACATTCATGCAATAATTTTAAATAGGCGTGTTGATGAGTTTAGCATGCCACCTGAAATTATTTTTAATGATTTCTACAAGAGCATTTACTCCCCCATGCATGGAAAAGTGCTAGTCACACAAATTTTCAAAATTGGTGAAAATCTAATTCTCTCAACTATAGGCCAATAAGTGTCAAACCCATTATTGTAAAGTGCCAGAAAGTTTTGTTTTAGAGGAGGTGCAGGTGCATAGGTCAGGTTGGAAACATCCAAACTAGCATGGCTTTGTTAAATGTAGGTCTACTACCACAAACGTTTTAACTGCCTACCACGATGTAGTCGACAACATTGACAACAACACACTAGTTGACTTGATCTTTATTGATTTTGAGGTATTCGACACTGTGAGCCATAACTTATTACTTCACAAGCTCCAGCAGTTAGGGGTGATAGGCATGCTGGATAAGGGGCTACCTCCAGAGTAAAAGATATCAAGTGAGGGATGAAAATGCTGTATCACAGTGGTGGCCATTGTTAAGCGGCGTGCCACAGGCTCTCTATTTTCTCCACTTCCATTCCCATATTTTATGTAGCCAACTTCCTAGTCACTGACGATCTCAATTTGATTTGTCGTTACATGATGCTCAAGCACAAACTGGAATCCAGTATGATCTTGACCAGCTTGTTGATTAGGTGACAATGTGGAAAATGGATATAAGCTACATGAAGGGCAAGGTAGTTCACTGTGGATGCCAGAATCCGATTCAACTTTATAATCTAGGTGGCCATGTCATAACTCTGATCAAGAAAAAGAGCTTGGTGTCATTGTGGACAATGACTTCAAGTGGTCAACACAGTATGCAGCTGTGGCAAAATAAGCTAACCAAAGGCTTGGGCTGTTAAGCAGAACATTTAAACTTATTCCATAAGATGAATTCTATGTTGTCTATTATGTTAGGCCAATCCTCGAATATAGCAATGCTCTGTGGTCTCCTTACCTAATGAAGTTGTCAGCACTTCTGACAGAATACAAAAAATATCCATTTGGCTAGTTCCAACTTACAGTAAATGTATCGAGAATGGATAAATAAAATTTCACCATCCACCATCTTTGGAAAAGAGAAGGAAAGGTATGACCTTATCGAAGTGTACAAGATTCTTCATAACCTGTATGACATACCCAGAAACCAGTTTTGGATCCTACGCGAAGACAGAAAGGCCACAGTCTTACCATTTACAAGCAACACACTAAATTACAAATTGCCTGCACCATACCCCGTTTTCACATCAAGTGATCACTGACTGGAACAGGTTGTCAAAGAGTGTCGTCAGTGCCACTAGTCTGAACTCTTTTAAAAATCTCCTTGATAAATTAGACTAAATTAGACTGGTAACTTGTGTCGTTCTACTTTGAGGTACACTTATGAGCTAGAAGCTTCACTGTTCTTTAGTTCTGTATAATCTTTATTCTTAATGCTGTAAAAGTCATAGCAAAACTTCAGTTTTGTGCGTGTGGTTTGTTTTGTTGAGTAAATTATTTACTGTACAATATAGCTTGATTAAGCAAGTGGGTGTTGAGAATGCCTGAATGCTTTTGCAGTGTGCCCCAGAATCCCCAAAATCCCTGAATGCTTCTCAATGCGCCCCAGAAGTTTATGCTTGAAGCATCTGTTTAGTACGTTTTGTAGAGTAAAAAGAAATTTGAGGATGCCACCTGGGCAAGGCTGCAGCTAGCAGAGGGGCAGAGTGTCTTGTATTTGTTTATAGATTTGGAATATTTTCCGAACTTATTTGTCACTTGAAAAGTGCACACAGCAACGCAGTGGAACCATAATACTGTCCTTTTTAAGGAACATGCGTACATGTAACGGTTAGAGAAAGTCCCAATCCCAAAAGTAAACGTAAGAAAAAGCGTGAGGAAACTGTTACTTTGTTAATGCTGCTAACAATATGTGTGTTTGTGTGTGGATGGGGAGGGGGGAAGGAAAGCCTTAAAGAAGTATAAGTTGATGGGGAGTACAAATTATCACTTGTCCCTCCCCACTGGCATGCCTAGATTATTGAGGGTGGCGGTGAAAGAAAAATTCGCACAGCGATTGCTTTAAAGCTTAATGTGCAACTGTAATTAGTCAGTCAAAAAATTATATTTATACCCCAAGCGTCGGTTCAACCAAATTTTTATTTTTGAATTTCGTTCAGACATACAATTTTTTTTTAGTTAAAACATAACTGGGCCGATCCAAAATATGAGTGGAGTAGCAATAATGTTTTTCTAATGCGAAAAAACTCGATTACTCTAATGGAGTTCAATACAAAAAACAACAATAGGCTAAGTAATTAGGTAACAAATACAGGATGATGTAAGCACTGTTAACCAGTTTTAGTCTGACTGATGGTTCCTGCACACTTGATAGTTGACAGTTGCGCTACTTCCCCCAACCCCCTGACAAAATTACTGGCTACGGTTCTGCATCTTGGTCTACTTACCAACCAAGAGGTTTTTCAGTGACGTCAGACTTTGTTAATCCTCACATATTTCTGGAAATTTTGGACGGCACTGTAGTTTGTCCCACATTATGCTTGCAGGAAACTGACTGTATGACGCCACGTTTCCAGCACGAAGAGTGCAAAATCATGTGGATATCACACTTGTAGACCCTACACAGTTACTGTTAGAGTCTACGAGTGGGATTTCTACGTATTTTTTTGTACCTCTAATGAAAGGAAATGTGGCGTCCGTCATACAGTCAGTTTCCTGCAAACATGATGTGGAACAGACTGTATAAGAGACACGCTTGTGTATCCTCCTTTGGATGCACACCTAGAATTTAAGTAGGAGAAGTGCCATATTCTTGTCAAGCCTGTAAAAGCAAGTTGGCAGACAACTAGACAAACAAAATGTATTTAATTGGAAAAAGGGACCTTTAGCAGTGGAACTAGTGAACACAAAGTATGGGAGCAGAAAGTCTTAATGAAATGTTTCTTAATCTTTATCTTGCCTCGATAGGCGTTATTTATCCCCTCCTTTCCATCACCAACCCCACCCCCCCCAAAAAAAAATCGGGAACGTCTCAAATCCCTTTTACCAACGATACATTGCTCCTAATACTGCGTAGACTTCAATGCAGTGTTTATATTGTGGGCATATGTTGAAGTGACGGTATCAAAGGCGGTTGTGAGGTTACCATTAAGGATTTTCACCATAATCTTATTTCTTTATAGGGGGAAAGGTTACAGCTTTATTGCATGAAGTTCACTTACCCATCATTTCCTTGGACAACTGTCGAACAGCTTATGGTAAAAACATGATTACAAATAACATGTTGTGCGCTGGGGTCAAACAAGGAGGAAAAGACTCATGCCAGGTAAGAAATAAAAATATTTTGGAATCCTTCAGGTTGTTTATTATTATCACCAGTCACAAAAGTAGTTTTGAATTAGTTAGTTTGCCTTCATGCCTGGATTAGATAGTTGGTTGGCTAGCCCAAACTATACCTGTATTATAGATAGTACATAATTATCTAACTTCATCATTGCTGTCATCAGTGGCGGATCAAGACTGGTGTGCATGGTGGGTTTATCACATATCAGAGGGATGCTGAGCCAGCCGCCAGTAGAGCCAAGAGGAGGCACCAGGACGTCCCAAATTGGAGTGTGGAGTGCAGCTGCACCCCAACCCACCACTGGATCCACCACTGGCCATCATTCGGCTAATGTAATCCCACCAAACTTCAGGCAACGACACACCATACCGTCACTATGTCCGTTTTCTTATCAGGGAAAGCATTAGTTCTCCACATAGGATCCCTTGTCCCAAACCCATTATTCCCGCTGATCTAGTGCCGCTGAGCAAGTTGTGGACAGTGCTTGTGTTGCTGCTAGTTGTTTATTCTTATGTTCAGAATAAATTATTATATTCTGCTCAAATTTTGCTTTGTTGCAATTGGCCGTGTGGGCCTCGGCCACCTTTTTATAGCCGAAGCAAATATAAATTACCTGTTTTTTATAGCGTTTACCTCCTTTTGAGCTTTTATTCCTCTAGAAACTTGAAAGTTATCTTCCCAGCCGAGCTTGTACTACTGCGCATGCGCTGGGATTGGCTGGCTATATATACTCGGCGCAGCCGTCCGATGGCCTCATTTCTACTAGGGCGCTCATGACAACGTGATCGCCTTGAGCTACTCCCACTCCATCCTCTTCTTCAGGTCCGCTGGTCCTTTGGATCAGCAAGCCTCGTCCTTCCATCGGACGCGTCCTTCTCATCCTCAGATCTTGGGATGACCTCTACTAGGATGCTTTCTGCTTCCAAGGATCTCCTGGTTGAAGCTTCGCTCCCAGCCACCCTCATCCCAGCCGGATGAAGGGCCAGTCCATCCTCCCCGAGGACAAGGATACATCCACATCTGAAGGTACCACACCGTCGGTCAGGACGGTCTCCTATCCAACGGTCCTCAACGGTCCGGCAGCCGATCAATCCGCCATCCGCTGCTTTCCCGGCACTGCTGTCCTCCTTTCCGATGGATACCTTACATTTCACAAGCACCCTCCTCCAGTTAACCATGGTTTCCACTGGTGGCGTATGCATTCCTGTCCGTTCCCATCTTTACCTTCACCTGTCACTACTGTTCCTCTCGCCTCCTCAGACGAGCTCTCACCCACTTTCCATCCGTCACACCCCGTCCGCTTGCTCGTCCCATTCCTGAGTTTTTGGCGACTATTTTTGCAATCCTGCCACTTCACCTACACAGTGTTCTTCTAACAATCCTTCTCACGATGCATTGGGACACGATCCTGCTCCTCCTTCTTCGCCTGTCCTCGTTGACCTGTTTTGTGATGAATCACCATGCTAGCCTAACTTAGACATCCATTATACTGTCTTAAGACGACAGTCTCCAGATTTTTTATCCCTCACAAGGTCTTCTCCTGTTCTTCGTTTTCACAAAATTTCAATCCCGGGAATTACTGCTCTGCCATTATCGCCAATGGAACGCCTAGGACACGCATCCCTCAGCTCATCCTGACCATTACCCATACTCACTCCCGCAGTATCTCCTGCACGTCCGTCATTACACCTCCCTGCAGTCGGCATCCTCCGGACGAAACCAGTACCAACACGCCGTAATCCTTCAACTCACGGGAGGATGCTTAGTTTGCTGCGTTCCTGATTTTTTTGTTCTCAATAAAGAATTATAATAATTAAAAATAAATAATAATATATTACTGCATCAATCACACAAGGAAAGACCACAAATGTTAGTTGTTCTTAGTCCGCATGAGGACCAGGACACAACATTTCGTCGATTTTAACCCGTTCCCACTACATCACATCCTGGTCCTTATCCCTCTATGCACTAAATTATTTGCTCTGCCACGCTTCACTCCTCCTCGTCCGACTTCGTTTTAGCACGATCAATCCTGCTATGTCACTTTTCTGTAGCTCGACCCTGGCTCTTTACCCTTTCTTATGGCCAATCCATTCTTTCATCAACTGCTTCAAACTACTAACATCCCTTCATGGCTACATTAGCTTTCCATGGGTCTTCCGCTTCAGTTTTTGTCCTCTGCTCTCTTATAGGACCGATCCTCTACTCTTTTTTCATCCAAGAGGCATCTGCGGTCAAGCAAGAAACACATCCAACAGGCCTATGTCCTTTTCTTCCTCCTTCACCGACATGGCTTACCACCTCTCCTTTTCCCTGCAATCCACGACCATTCACTCTTTAAACGATGCAAAAAAAAGGTGGGTGGGGGAGAGGAGGGAAAGGGATGCGATAGTATTACGTCCCCTACCTCATCTCCATCCTACTTTCATTTCGATCCTACCTACAGCGTTGCATCCACTGATTATGCAGTGATGCCACGTTCCACCACCATATGCCACTACAGTCGTCCGCCTCGCAGTTCAAAACGCTACGCGTCTAACGGTTTTTTCTGTGTCCTGTTCGTCGTTCACTTTGTCTGAAGATCCTCTGCCTGATGCTGAAGTAACACCGAACATTGAAACACCGATCACAAAGGAAACCAACGTACCTTCACCCAAGGCATGTAACTGTCTAGGTTTCTCCCAGAACTCCACTACGTTCCATTTCGATCCTCATCCTTGCTGTAAGCGGCACAGATAGTGTGACGGACTTGAACGCAACTGCCGTATTTGCATTTCTATTTCACCGAGCCGATGGACACTCATTCGAAGAAAGCAGCTTCAATCACGACAAAGAATGCAACGTGCAGCCAAGAAGCGAGAATAGCTACGGGCCCTTAAACAATCACAAATCCAAGCGCTAAGTTCAACTGCTCCTTCACTACCGAAGAAGGCCACCAAACGTCCTGCGTCAGGTCCTGCTTCATCCTCTAAAACGACCTGCTCTTCCAGATACCAAAGCAATTCCCGCAATAGCAGGAACGTCGGAGATCAAGACAGCAGTAAAAATCAAACTCGCACGCCAACGACTCATTCTCACTAGGATGCCATCCTCGACTCCAAAACCGTCTCTACCATCTTCCAAGGTGCAACGATTTGTGGCATCCTTATCCTCTCCAACCCGTGTTCTTCCTACATCTCCTCTCGAGACTTTTCAAACATTCTCTACAGCGGACGTGCCATTCCCTACCATGCCAGTGCTTCGAACAGCTGTCACTAGGGGTTTGCATTTTTCGGCCAGGGAACAAGAACACCTAGACTTCAACCTAAAATTTATGTTCGATTACCTAGATGGGTTCGTCACGGAGTTCAATACTCTTCGCTCCGCTCAATCCGCCACGACTTCAACTGGTGGTCCGCCAGGATCGATTTCGATGCACAACCAAGCCGGACACTCTGCAAACAAAAAAAAACCTTCTTTCGTCTCCTTTCGCAGGAGGGGACGAATGAACTCAAACTAAACTACACCACCGACTACAATACCAACGTCACGTACATTGCTACAATGGCATCTTCCCCTCCGGTCGCACTCAAAAAAAAAAAGCCCTACTCGGCCTCCGTATCTGCTAGATGCTTTCCTTCGACATTTGCCACCACGTTTTCTCCGATACCTCTGCTCCACCGAAACTTCTCCCGGATTCTCCAGACCTCTACTATGGACTTCGGTCCATCCTGCATCACGACACCACTCTACTCTACCTCCGGTCCTTTAGTTGTGCTTGGCCAACTCTTGCCTCCGTAGATGTCTCCGCAAGACCATCCTGCCCACTCCCTCCATGCCGTCGCCTCTGTCCTCCGCCTCCCGCAAGATAAGAGGCTTCATATGTACTAATTTTATGATCTCTTTACCTTGCCCCCGTATGAATTGACCTCTGCATGCGATGATGTTCTATAACCACATTGAAAATATATTAATAACTCTTTGCTTTACCGCACCCCCAATCTCACTCTTAACAGACAAAATGGAGCAATTTGCTCCTCCTCTCTACCTCTACCTTCGTCCTGACGGGCTCCTCTGCCCCGAGTGAAAGTGGTTGGGTCTGCAGATAGGTCTTCATAAGGACGTATTGTGCCTGGGGTTGCCGTCTCGTACCGCGGGAATTCGGCCTCCAACTGCCGGGAACACTATGAACCTAGCCACCCTCCGGGTTACAAAGTCTGCTAATGTAAAACAGGTAATGTATATTTTCGTCGGTTATAAAAAGACTAAAATTGCAGGGCCTGCACCTGCTTAATTTTAGTTTTAATTGCCTAACCGAAAATATATCTTACCTTTACTCCCGCCCAAACCTCCCCGCCATGAGCTAGGTTCTGGTAGGAGGAAAAATGATGTCGACTACCGCTGCGCTGGGGTTTATATAAGCAGCCCGACGCATGCGCGGTAGGGTACGAGCCCGGCAGGGAAGGCAACCTTCAAAGTTCTAGGGAATACAATAGCTCAAAAGGGAAATCTGCTAATGTAAAACAGGTAATGTAAATTCGGTTAGGCAATAAAAACTAAAGTTAGGCAGGTGCAGGCCCTGCAATTTTAGTCTTTTCGATGTTGTACTGAAGGATTAATTTACCATACACATTAATTTCACTAGGGAATGTGACTTTTGTTGGTTTGGAAGTTCGAAAAAGCACACCGACGTATCTTAATGCTATTAAAAAATCAGAGATCGCACAGACATCGTTTGACACAATACAGAGAAAAAGAGTGTTGCTCCAACAGCAATGGACTGCGTGCAGCATAACAATGTTGGCATGAAACAAGAAGTGCGTTTGTTATAAATATTAAACTAAAAGAGAAGAATGAATAAATGCTGATGCAAAGCTATTTCCATTGCCGTATATTTCCATTCACCTATTCAGCCAAATGCTATAAAAATGCTAATACTGGGGACAATGAACCACAAAACAATACAAAAAAATTGATATCTGCTGAAAACAAAACTTGTTATGGATTCCTGTACCAAATTGTTTTGACGATCGAATCAAACGTCCTCGTTAATCCCACCAATTAAAAAAACTTCATACATTAAATTAAATACATGAAAATGACATATAGTAAGCATTAGTTTGACGGTTAAAATAAAACGTGTGTGATTGAATGCTAAACAAGTTTTGTTTTTGGGCACATTATTATTTACACACAAAATTACAAAATAATTTACAGATGCTGGTCAGAAAGAATGTTTCTTTTGCATGATCAGACTAACGTTGTTTAGGACTTCTATGTCGATTCATGAGAAAGTTTATATGAAATTCGCTACCGCTATAAACATCGTATGGAAGCTTCTAAATGAAGTTTTACGACAGGTTTGATTTAGGAAAGGTATATACCTAGTATCATTTTCACCATGTTGCCTGAAGTTATGTCAAGAAGGTGCCGTATTTCCTCGAGTTAGCGCCCTGATGCTTTTTCTTTTCGTGGCAGCTAAATTCACCCGACACTATTTCAAAATCTGGCACTCTTTTATGTCCCAGTGCATAATCGAAGTAATATGGTAAGTGGAAAGTCCATCAGCAAAAAAATCCTCAAGAAATATTGTAGTATGGTAAGACACCTTCATGCATACGTTTCCGTGAAGTATGAATCTCAGGGGGTGTTGGACGAAAGTCTAACTGGATAATCGCTAATGTAATAATTGTCTAATATCTGCCTAAAAAAAATCTGGAACACCATCTAAACGGAATATCGTATAATGGATAATCGTACAATGGCTAATCGTCTAACTGGACAAAATATGGCTGCGGTTTCTGAAGTTATACAGGGTGTCGCAAAAGGCAGGGGTCACCCAGGTGATATATCCAAGTGATATACCAGATATTCATGCTGATACAGGGTGTTTCAAAAAAAACGCTACACTTCGAATTTTTCTAAGTCCAACAACCATTCCCCGTCGCTATAACCCTAATCCCTGACCTCAGTATAGAAATCACGAAAGTTATTCCTGACCTCAGGAAAGAAAGCTTTTTTATATTTGCTTTTGAAATAAGAGCGTAATCGGTAACAAAAGCATTGGACAACCCTGGTTGGTGGTGGGGGGGGGCAAAACAAACAATAAAAGCCCTTAATTAGATTTCGAGTAAGAAGGAAAAAAATTTATTTGGCCATCAATCAAAATAGCTAAAATAAAGAAGGCTGGATTCCAAATAAAAACGTAAAAGGAAAAAACGTATGTGGCAACCCTGGTTG
>JAHWFP010241161.1:25687-46508 GCA_023313725.1 Lithobius niger
CCCCCCCCCCCCCCCCCCCCCCGGCCCATATACGTCCCCAAACATTGATGCCAGGTGACGGCGTGAATGCCACCATAGTGACGTGTGGGTTGTCATCACTGTAAAACATGCAGAAACTACGTTGTACTGCCGCCGTACAAGTGGCTTCCCCCCATCATCCAGGCTTGCTACATGCGTTTTTTTCCTTTTGCATTTTTGTTTGGAATCCAAATACCGTAAAAGCCTTTATTTTAGCTATTTTGCTTGATGACCAAATAAATGTTTTTATTTCTTTTTAATTGAAATCTAATTATGGGCTTTTATTGTTTGTTTTGGTCCCCCCCCCCCCCACCACCACCAACCAGGGTTACCACATGCGTTTTTGCCTTTTGCGTTCTTATTCGGAATCCAAGTATTGTAAAAGCCTTTATTTTAGCTATTTTGCTTGATGGCCAAATAAAATGCAAATGAAAGCTTTCTTTCCTGAGGTCAGGATTAACTTTCTTGATTTCTTTACTGAGGTCAGGGATAAGGGTTATAGTGATGGGGAATGGTTGTTGGACTTAGAAAACTTCGAATTCGGCGTGTAGCGTTTTTTTTGAAACACCCTGTATACCGGGGATTTTTATCTTTGTTCATGCTGATGGTATACGATCATCGTTTCGTATGATGAACAAAGAAAAGAAATCCCCGGCACATCAGCATGAAGGCCCCTGATGTTTGGGACACCCTGTTTATATAGCCACAGCGAGCGACGCAGGGATGTTAGATATTTTCCATTATACGAATTTCATGTCGGACGATTTTCCATTATATTGTTATATTGTATACAATATTCTAATTATGCGATTTTCCAGTTAGATGATCATCCCTCACCCCAATCTAGTCGTGCCAGTCGAATGAAACGTTAAGTGTATTTATTGTGCCCCATTTCTTGTATATTCTTTGCAGTCGTTTACGTATATTTATGCATTTACTGACAGAACTGATAAAAGCAACTTTTATGAGCAGTTTACCCTTGATCGGGTTATTTGAATATTTTTTGTTCACCTGTTTTACTAAAGGCATGATTTTTACTAAAGGCATGATTTTTAAGTGTATAATTCTTATTTTACCTAGTCTTAGCTGGTACATGTAATATATGTCTGTTGTTTACAGTTCTTCTAAATTTGGCTATGATTGTTTTTCAGGGTGATTCAGGTGGTCCTATGGTCTGGGAGCACCATAATCGTTGGCACTTGATTGGCATTGTATCCTGGGGTTATGGTTGTGCACGCCCCAGCACACCTGGAGTGTACACAAGGGTTGACCGTTATCTGCGGTGGATCGACAGTAAAACAAAGGATGCTATGTATTGTTAACATTCATTAGCATACAACCGCAAAGATGGCGAAGCTAAAAGAAGTCTCATATTGAATGAAACTTGTACATATGATGATGTAAAGCAAGTCTCCAAGTTTATCTCTTTGTGTGGTATACATAGTGGTTACTGCCACAGACACTCCAAGAGTGACACACTTTTCACTTGGATGTTTAGTGCTTCAGCGGAGGTATCATACATCAACTCAAATGAAATTTAGGACTTTAGTGAGCCCATAAGGAAAAAGTCGTGAAACTACTCTGCATCCTCTCTCCCTTCTGCTGTAGGTTGTGTGATGAGTGCATTCTGGTCTGTACGGCCCACACAAACTTTGAGAAGAACAAGTCCATAGTGTGTATTAGTGCGTATTTGTAGCCTCCAGTTACTATTGAACGTGCAAAGCTAATTTGCTGTTTCTGCTAATTACTGTTGATGATATTTTTACTTTATTAAAAAGTTGTTGCTGTAAAGTTGTGTTGGCTGTTCAGTGAGTAGATCAAAATTTTGTTCCAAATATACGTATAATTTCTTTGTTATTTGAATTAGACAGCCTAGTAAGCAGTAATAAGTAAAATTACTGAAGAACGTAACCAGATTTATGTTAACTGTTCAGAATATGCTTCTTTTTTCCCAGCTTTGCATAGAAATAAGTCAAAATATGTTTTTGACTGTAATCAGGAATAAGTCAAATTCTGAAAAATAACGAAGAGACATATCGAATGTCCAATGTTAAAATGTTAATATCATTTTTTTTTGTTTTGCCCAACACAAAAAAATAAGTCAAAATTACTTTGTGGCTGTAAACAGTATTAAATAAAATTACTGAATGATAGTAGCCACTTTGCAAGATTTCAAACAATGTGTGCAGTACAATCTTACTACTATAATTAACAAATTTCTGTTGTCTCATAGACACACACACACATGCACAAAATGTGCATATACGGTGCTTCATGCTAAGTAATTTATTAATGTGCACAGTTATAGGCCTACTCTTTGAATGTATATCTTTAGAGTTTTAGGATTCAAGTGTTTGAAAGAAATTCTGTTTCAGAAATTGAAATCATGATTTTATTTTCTCTACTGCATTTGTATTTACACAGCTTTCTTTGATATCTATCGAAAGAAAGTTAGTGTCAGTATTAAATGGTCTTTTAGGTGTGTCAGTAAATGCATTTTCTTTGTCAATAATGTAGATAGAAGAGACATGCCTACCTCGGCACAACCAGCTGCTAAACATGATACTTAACATGATACCACATGATACTTATTTGCAATTGCAAGTATCTATGAAATGTAACAACTCCAAAGATTAAACTTCCATAAAATTGCCTATGAATATTTGTAATAATTATTTTGCCGTAACAAATAATGAAAAAATTGCCCTTTCCGTAGTATTATTAACCACGTATGAACATTACTGTTATGCAGAACACATTTTTAACCATGGCATGTTACATTTGCTATACATTTTGTGTAATTCATCAGTATACGTTTATATGTGTTATTATTTATGTGATCATCATCGTATAATAAAAATTGTGCAAAATATACACCGACATGAAATAGTGTGATAATTACACGGAAAGCAAAGACTCAGGTATCTGTATTAACTAAATACAGACACAAACAGGCTTCCACTTCCTTTTGGATGTAAATGTTCGACTGTTTATGCAGGCAGGGAACTGAACCCTTGACCTATAGAATCAAATCCTGTCTCCTGAAACTGTACTTACCGTAAATCTCCTATTAACAGCCCTGGCAAAGCTATGGCCCACCCCCTGAAGTGTTTTTAGGTCAGAAATCGTGACGCTGTAACTAAGTTATTTCACGATTTCTGACCTTGAATTATTTTTATATCATAATTTTTCTGCTAGAAATTGACTAAAAGCTACACGCATTCAAGAAAATCAATATTTCATCACCTTAAATCGTAGTTTTTCTGCACCAAAATTAACTAAAAGCTTCATACATAAAGCAAACTAAATAAACTAGTAAACTAATAAACTAAATTCCTAAACAAATGAGAATAAAGATATTGCGTTAATGCTAGGCCGAACCCAGATCACGTATGTGAAGAATCGCATACACGTTGAATTTTCTGCGATGGAGTAAAAGCTAAACACCTTCCCTGGACAGAAGCAAGATTCGAATTATAACGTTGTTACGGCCCAACCCTTTTTTCATCGTATTAATTTTAGCAGCCCATAGGCGATTTACGGTAGTGGCCTTACTGATACGGCCAACTAAAAACGACCACAGGCATCACTTAAGATGCACAACTATACAGCATGCAAACACTTTTCAATCACCAGTGCTTCTATTGTTAAGAGTTCAAAAATTGCGGATTCAATTCCCAACCCAGGCAGGCTGACATTTAAGTCCAGAAGGCAACGGAAATCAGTTTGTGCCTTTATGGAGCAATCCAGTAATGCAAAATAATATCCTTTGCTTAGCGACATCCTCATGGTAATAAAAACAATGCATCTACCATGCTGTGAGAGTGGAAGGGATCCACTATCACGGCGTTAGCTTGATTAACGGTGCCATTGTTGCATTTTTTGGATTTGTTGGCAGTTGCTGCAATTTTCAGCAGGATGAATCTTTTCTTTCCGATTTACTTTGTTAATATGTTTTGTAGATGAGGGATTAGACATGGAGCACAGCGATTCTCACTGTGGATGACACAGTTTTTTTGGTGATTATTCCTCAACCACGTCTGATCTTGGGGTTTTTTTTTGGCAATTGTTGCTCAGTATCACCCAAAGTGACACGAGATGAGTTAAATAACAAAAAGAACGTTGCTTTGTAAAAAAGGAGAGAATTATTAAGACAGTTACTCTACAATTAATTAGTCTTAGGTTTACCAAACGTGATCGTTGAAATTGGTATCCCATGACTGGTCGACGTAATGCTCGAGAAGGTCCGGCTTGACAATGAGGCAGCAACCTCTCATGGAAAAAAAAAGATGTCCACTTGTAGCTTAGTTCCTATGGAATGGGTAGCGTTTTGCAGTACAGATGCTGCTCTGTTTAGTTAGTAGTGTAATAATTATGAAGCTATAGGCGGGTATACATTAGGCTGGTTGACTAGGGCGAGTAATATATGAGTCGAGTTGACTTGCTACTCGCTCTTTACTCTTCCACTATTCTCCCAATGTAAAGGTGGGTGTACATTAGGCTAGTTGACTAGGCCGAGTAATGTGCGAGTCGAGTTGACTGCTACTCGCTCTTTACTCTCCTACTGTAAACCTCAACTCTACTCGACCGTGCGAGCACACTTGACTCTCTACTCGTATGCCAGTTGACTTTCCACAAGCTTAATATTTGATGCTAGTCAGCGGGTCAGTTACGTTTACAAGATGGCAGCACCGCAGCTGGCAGCAAAGTGGAGAAGCTACAACGTCGAAATTTGTATGGACTTGCATTGACAGTACAGTACTCTGGGTGAGTAAGAAACCAGTGTATACAGTAACTCGCATGCAAGTACACTTGTATCAGTGACACGCTCCAGTGCTCGGCCCAGGCAACTAGCCTAATGTACATCTGCCTTAAACCTCTACTTTAGAGAGCTAGTAGAGGATGAGTAGCAAGTCAACTCGACTCGCACATTAATCGACCCAGTCAACTAGCTTAATGTACACGAACCTTAAAGGCGGGTGTACATTAGGCTAGTTGGCGGGGCCGAGTAATGCGTGAGTCCAATTTACTTGCTACTCGTCCCTTACTCTCCCAATGTAAACCTTTACTATAGAGGTCGAGTAGAGTTTGAGTAAGAGTTGCAAGTAGCAAGTCAACTTAACTCGCATATTACTCGGCCCAGTCAACTACCCTAATGTACATCAGCCTTATAAGAGGTAAAACTCACATCTGCAGCAGGGAGATTCACTGGCTAGGTGAAAGAAAAATTTGCACAGATTCCTTGATGATATCTCATTTACACAGAATTAACCAATGGGAAGCCAGTAAGTGGCAGCAACCATCCAATCATGCCTCGTTAACACCGATGAAATGGTCACGTGGTATATTATCAGATTAACTGTCAGCCTCGTACCTTTATCTTGTATTTGCGATTGACCTGTCTGGTAACCTGGATTTCACTGTATAACGAAAGTATGAAAGAACTGCAGTTGGTAGGCCTAAACCAATTTCTAAACGTACACGACGTACCCAATAGTCAAGTGACACATTATTTGACTTCCCGGTGATACGTGCATAATCTTTGGTTACCATGGTGACAAAAGGTCAGCAGCTGCATTAGCTTTCCACCAAAGCGGGCTACATTGGTCTGGTTACATCTATCGCCGCTACTATGGAAGGCGTGGCAGTAAAAGCAACCCCAGTATGTAAATATTAGAAATAAAAGAAAATAAATTAATGATAAATGTTGTAAAACTTAGTATTGTTCCGGATTATATTCTATTTTAAATCTAAGAAACAACATTTTCATCAAAACTAAAACACGTATTTACATTGGTTGAAGCACCCTGACGGGGATTAATGTTCGTTTAACAAGTTGTCTGCTTTCACGGCAAGTTACTTTGGTTAAGTTTATGATGGATTGTTGGGGAAACAAAATACTTTATTTACGGAGGTGGCGGTAGAAAATACCATTTCTATAAACAGTAAACGAGCCAGTGAGTGCATTTAGCAACAATTTGTACACTTTCACTATTTCGTGCACACAGGAATTGTAAATTCAAGCGAGAAACCAGTGCCGTATTACGCAAGTTGAAGTTTTATTTTAAAGTTATTAATGTTTAAAGGAGACGGTATATTCTCGTCTCATATACTACTCAAGTGTACATTCTCAATGTTCGCTTTACATTACATTCTTAAGCTGATAAAAACACCTCACGCCAATGGTCGGTATTTTTTCAGCTTTGGAATGCAACTCGTGATTGAGAAGATTGTCGATAAAACTACGCTTTCTCAATATTACTACTGATAACATTTTTGTATTCAAACCATGTTCTTCTTCAAAGCATAAACAGAAATATAAACAGATCTAACGCCGCTACTATGCGTGGCGGTAAAAGCAACCCCAGTGCCTAAATATTATGCGGTACTTGTATTAACTGGAAATAGTAGAAAATAAATCAATAATAAATGTTGTAAAACTTAGTTATGCATTAACAGTCAAAAGGGTTTTCAAATCAAAATTACATTAATTAGTGTGATAATGCCTCTAAGCAGTGATACTCTTCATGCTTCTTTTCCGAAACTTTTTTGTCATTTATCGCCAACAGTTGATTCAAGTTGAATGAAGGTAAAGTTAAAAGACCTTCCACACATCGCCTCGAGATCGACCCCGACTTGGCATTTGGACCGCGAAGATCGCGTTCCATACTAGCTGGCAGCACATTACACACATTCAATCAGCGACTACACACAAAATATGAAATAATTGGAATGACAGTTTTTACGTGATAAACAACTTGAAATCAATTAATACATCAGTTTTTGAACCAGAATGTATATTGTTGGCATCTGTACAGGATCATGAATGCATCAAAAGTTCCGTAATGGAACTTTACATACTCATGACAGGATACACATTGTTGACGTATTGTTGCATCAGGATACATGTTGTTAGCAACAGTAAACTTATAGGGATCGTTTAGGCATGGAGCACAGCGATTCGAACTACTTAACATGACAATAAAGGTTTTTTGGTGATTATTCCTCAACCACGTCCGATCTAGGGTTTTTTCATGATAAACCTAGCATGTGCATGGCCACGAATATGTATGAAATTTTATAAACTAATAGTTGTCTTCAGATCCTTTTCCTTTATTGGATTTTAAGTCTTAAAAACCGTTTGAATTGTTAGTTTTTAACACCGAAAATATTTTTACTTACTAAGGAATATCAAAACATTCTTAGATTATTAATAACTGAACCAGGTAGGACCTTACAACACGAAAAAAAAAAACACATTCAAAATTTGTTGCTCTCTTACACAGAAGTCATCATTCATCATTATAAATGTAACGGGATTGACAGAGACAGTAATTCCATCTGACAGTATTACCCATTTTGATCCCATCCTGTAGGTTAAACCCAGATTTGTTTAGAGTATTGCTAACCTTCAGCTTCTGTCTACTCTGTTTATGGAGTCTCATGACGTGCTGGATGTTTCGTTTTTTGAAAAACTCTTGAAGCTACACTTGTAAGAGTAATGTGTACATGTTGTGGCAATCTATGAAGCTTACTTCCACGATGACAACTAAAACAGCTAGAGGATGAGTAAGGTTAACGAAGGTCACAAACTAGAAAAATCCTAGCAATTAATTGGGTGAACTTATCAGTATTATGCATAAACGGGCGTAAACGTATAATACATTTACACCTTAACTTTCATGGTTGCAGGAAACATTAGCCATACACGCATCCTTTTCAGTGAAGGATGATGTTTCCTGAGTTGTAAGGCTATTTCCTGCAATCATGATCCCATTTGTAAGGTCGAAGATTAAAATTGAAGGTTGCAAGTGGTTTGTAATTAATCCAGACATGTACTGACATCGGCTTAATATTCTTTCCTTGGTAAACGTCAAATTTCCCACAAAGTCCTCCCAGAGACTGAAAATATTTTCTGTGACATCTACAAGATGACGGTTATTGGTTTATCATTAACACTTCATAACTTAACACACATGGTTGTCTTGAACTACCTAACTTATGTATCTAAATATACTGTCAGCAAGTGGAACTAAATAGATGAATACTTTCGTGCGAAGTAAATGCATCGTAATTACAATGTACCACACAACTATTTGTATTCTGGAAGTGATGTTATCTGAGGAGCCGTAACCGCTTAAACATCCTATACCCATGTTGAGCTTACAATGATTAGTGTAATACTACACCCTTGACTCTAAGCAAGCCAGCATGAATTGATCGGGTCTGAGTTTCTTATGAGGAAAGAAAACAATCTAGTCTTTTGGTTTGTGTTAAAAATTTTACTTAATGCTGGCGTCAGCTTTAGTTTTGGTGTTAACTACAATGTTACAAAAATTAAAAGTGGAAGGTAGGCACACATCCAAGTAATGTCGATTCAACTGGGATTTAATACTAAGCAATTTAATGGCGAATTTATTGCGTGGCTTATATGCACTTCACAAGCGTAGGATCTCTTCATTTGTTTAACTGTGCCAACTGCACATTTACATAAACAAAAACACCGATTAAGTTGCATAGTAAGAGTTTCCACAATTCACCTTTTCCTTCTCTAATTTTCGTGTTGAAATAATCCACCCAAACAAATTTCATATTCGTTTGTTTAGGGAATATCGAAATAATTTTGTCCAGACCATTGCAAGACGGTGTTGTAGTTGATGATCCCGTAGGGAATGCCGCTGAAGATGATTGTCGTGAGTTTTTCCATACAAGGTTTTTATGAATGTGAAAAGTGTATGTTTATGATAAAATAGAACTAGTAACACTGATTTCATTTGTAAAGTAACACAAGGTCAGGTAACAAGTTGTGTTAATCTAATAATCTGGGAACTATAAGAAGTAATAATAAAGAGATATGTAAGAAATTTCTGTGTTCAGTGTGTAAAGTAGTCAGTTCTGGTGGGATTTCATTCATGGGATTGGTGTGGACGGAACAGAAAACTTGCTTCGAACTTACTGTAGGCCACATCTTCCTGATTTCTTGTACTTGTCAGCTAGCACAACGTTTCAGGTACTGGGAAACTGTTGAAATCTGCTGTGGCCAAAATAAGTACTGTTGTAAACAATACACTGCCTTGCATGGATACCCCATGGAACTGGATGTAATGCAGGTGCAAACAGTAAAACATTTTTTTTACAGTCTGACTTCAACTGGCTTGTGACTAACACTGCACTGAATTTTAAACGATCTATTATCCCAGATGCAATCAGGAAAAAAACCGAAAAACGTATCCGAAATATATGATAGCAGCCACGACAATGAGGCCATACAAAGCCCTGCAAAGCATATTCTTACACAGGTATTATTTGAGTAGCTTTGGCAGTTAGACCCACAGAAATTGATCAACCTCTGTAGTAGTACTAACACCAAAACAGTCGATGCTGAAATCTCTGTACAGTTCAGGTCTGCCAGTGAAGGATCCAGGAATGAAATAGCAGAGGCAAAATTAGTGCTATCTTTATTCTCGTGTAACTGATTCTTTGGCTTATTTAAGTTTGACAATCGAAATACAAGATTCCCATTCTTTAACAATCGAAATACAAGATTCCCACTCGGTGAGGATCAAGCCAGAGGGGTAATGCAAGCCGGTCAGGACGCATGACGGATTGGCAACCAAAGAAGGAAATGGTCAGTTAAAATAGTGAACAAGCTCGTTCCACTAGATGATGGCACCACGTCTTAAGAAGTTGAATAGCTGCTAAAGATTTACGTTCTGTTGTATTGTAGGATATTCAGCATCAGATAATTTCCTTGAAGTGTTATCACTAGGAAATAGTGATGAGTTTCGGGGATACACTTTGACAGTTTAAACACCCAAGACCAGAACTAGAAGAAGAATTCGGGTGAATTTTTAGCAGGAGAAAACAACATTGAGATTGTTATCAGAGCAGTTTTTTTATGAATCGAAAACGCTTCATCGTTCACTGGGTTTGAGAGCTGTTTAGTGGAATTCCCCTAATGAAAATTCTTCTTAGTAAATGCCTATTAAATTGAACCAATCGTGTTGAAGAACGGTAATAATTCTGTCGAGTAGGCGGTAGAATTATCAGCTATAACCACACTGTTGTTAATTCCAGATATAATTTCCAGGTTTCCAGATTTTAAATTAACTGGAAAGGAGCAGAGTGTTAAAACGTAAAGATGATACATTTCGTAAAAGCACAAGTGCTGTTCGGTAGGAAAATTTGTATTTTACATCTGGGTAAATTCATGACTTATTTATTTATTCAAACGTTTTCTTTCTCGCCCCCCCCTCATTTTAATTAATAAACAAACGAATTTAAATTAACTGTTAAAATTAAGTAATACTTGAATTAATCATTTAATTTGGAAAGTGAAAAGAAAAAGTTGTAAAACGTGTGTCCCAACATTTGTGGGGAATGTTTGTCCGCACTAGTTGTTGCACACTCTGCTGCATGTGAACGTTTGTGGCAAAGCATAGCTTTCAGCCAAATGTTGGTTCCTAATAAAAATAAAAAAACGTTTCAGGTTGCAAAGCCATGTTTCCCATTTTCAGAAACTAGTCAGCTTGTCGATAAACATCGAACGCCTTCGAAGTCAAATTTGTACAAATCTTCAGCCCAATCGTTTTTTTTTTTCCTGATAAAGAATGGGAAACCGTAGACCATAGCGGCACTTGCAACACAATTTTCAAATAGGCATAGGTACCGAAATCTGTTTTTTTTTTCATTATTATAAATAACTATCACAATTTAAAGAACCAGATTAATAGCATAAACTTAACGGCGCATCTGCTACTACGGTCAATACAGTTTTGCTATTGACCAAGAAACTGAGGCTGACCAAGAAACGATGACTTCAATACCTCTTCAACTGAAGGAAATTGCGAAGCAATGCAGAAAATACAAAAAAAAAAGAGTAAACAACGTGTCTGGAAACAATTGACACAATTTTGTGAAGAAAACCGTTATGAACTAATGGCAACAACCACAATTACGCACACATCATAATTCGGTTCAGGGAGATTCCTGCATAAAAATACCAAGCAAGGTATTGAAAGTTATCAAATTTTTTCAACCCTCGTATTTTTGCCACGTAAACGCATCCATGCTATTAATTAGTAGATAATGTTCCTCGTCCAAAATTAGTGTCAGCGTACAGAACACTCCTAAATTTATAGGGGCAAAAACACTCGGTTTGAAAGAAATTATCGATAACTGTCGTACCTATTAGGCCCTATATGGTCCCATGGAATTTGGGCCATTTTCCTTATCCTGTGTAAGAAGGAAAAGAAGAGGAACCAACGTTTACAGGATCACATTCCTACCCCGTAGGCTTTTATCCAGGAACATGTGTGGACTTTGAAAAAGCTGCCATCTTGCAGTAGTTATCCCTACTTAATACGTATACAATTTAATTTACATTGAAGTACTTGAGCTCATTGAAGAATTTTAACCCAGGTTGTGCATTGGCGAATTCCCGAAATTTGTGACATTACACAAGGCCGTACATAAAAACAACCTGGCATGAAGGACTTTGATTACTTAAACCAGAATCATGTTATTATCTGGGTCTTTTAATTCATGTACATACAGCCGATGTACATACGGTTGTACAACTGTACATCTATTCGTCTGAATGCTCTTTGTACAAGTGAATGGCCTGGAGATAACAACAGTCTACCAATGCATTTTGCGTTGTTGAGGTTTGGATGGGAAAACTGTGCTAGCACGTCAGCTAATAATTTCTTCTACCTGTTGATTCTGATTTTCTAATATTACTGCAGTTAGCATGCTATACTGCCAGGTGGTGGAGTGCGTAGAATGACGAATCTTTCTTGTTTCAGTGCATTTTTGCTCGATTTAGAAATGCCCCTTCAGCAAACAAGAGAACTAAGAAACTGCCCCAGCAGACAATAACAAGACATCGTAACAATAACAATAATGACGACAACAACAAAAACATCATAATATCCTGGAATGTGTTTGAAAAGTGGTACTGTTTAAGCATTGTGGCTTAATTCTGAAGTTCTCCGTCGGTAAACAAGTAAAATGAGAAATTATCCCTTTACCCAACCAAGAGATTCTTCTTTTTTAATAATTTCCGTTTTTTGAGCATTCTGCCAGTCACCTTTTTTAGATGCACTTTCGTAGTATGCTCTGATTGGCGCCATGAGTATATAAAGTTCCTATGGGACTCTTTATTTACTCATGTTGCCACTTATGCTTCTTCTTGTTAACAATACTTTGTTATTAACAATGATTATTTTTTGGGGGGGGGGGGGGGGCTTACCTGGTTACAAAGACCTTTTAATTACTGTTGGCATCCTTCACAATGTGACAACCTGTGGTTTTTACCAAGGACTTTCTACTATTGGGTCGGTTCACTCATGTCAGAGCAGTAGCAGTGCTATTTCCGGGCAAAGCGTATAAACAGGCGAGATTGCCCAGGATGCCACACTTGGTGACACCATTGCTCCCAAACCACAACAAAGCCATTACAGTCAAGCCAATGCTGCTTTCTCGAAGCAGACGATGCTTGCTTTTTTAAGGCTAACAAAGAGGTTTGTTTCAACTAGCAGTAGTTTTTAACAAAATTAACGAATAATTATGAACATCTGATCATACAATCTTTACTGAACATTATAATGCACATTGTGAAAACAAAACAAAACATTTTTAAGAGAGCACCCAAGAAGAGAGTTGGTGACGTCATTGATTCATTACCAAAACAATGCCGTGCTTTTACGATACCCGCTTGTATGGGTGCTCTCTGTCTGTTGACAGAATATAACAAACTATGCGCATTTTCAGTCGCATTGTCGATTGGATTTGGGTAGCTTTAATGCACTTTAAACAAAATAAACATTTGTAGGGTCCGCCTTACGCTTGATAATAAGTAGTCGTTCGTTTGTTAGTCCATTTTTATGTCGAGTCCCGCAACAAAACCAACAGCCAATGAGGTGCAAGAATCTGTAAAATGGCACAAATCGAATCAATGACGTCATATTACGACGCAAACGCCTTCAAGTTACAAAAAGTGGCCGCTGGCTTGTCAATGATTCTCACAAAATCTTCCACAGTTTCTCGCGCTTCAGCTTAGTTCCGAGTGGACCACTCCTACCAAAGCTGCGTATAATCCAAGGTCCCTGGTTTTTGCTTAATAGCACCCCATTATTAACCACGGGAGTTGGTCTGTGATGTCACTTCCTCAGTATGGCGGCGTCCTTGACTGGGAAATACTACGTGACTTCCCATAGCATGGCTGTCGCCTGTGGCTTGAACCGGAAGTAACTTCGTAATTGGGTAAGAATATTGTATTGCCAAAATTGTTGTTATACAAAGTATCGTTTGTTCTTTGCGGTTTTTGGGAATTAATCCTCCAAGTATCCTTTACCGAACCATGGCCAGTAAACTACCCATCCTGACTTAGGGGGCATCAAACTCTGGGGGTGGGTGGATGGTTGATTTATTTTGACAACTGTGACAAAAGAGTAAGGGGGGGGGTTATTTCCAAAATGTGATGTCACAATCTTTCATCACATTTAGGCGTTCACACCACCTTAATTTGTTGGCGTACTATTGCGATGTTTAACTCAACAAATTGTTGTGAGGCAGGCTTCTTCACTGTGTGCAATCTTCCCTACAATGCTCCACTCACTACATGCTACACTCTGCCTGGCTGTAAGTGGGCCTGATTTTGCAAGTGCAGTTCGCTACACAAAGTACTTTGAAATATTACATTATAATTTCTTGATTGGGAGAAGGGGAGGGGGGGGGGGGGGGTGATTGCAGCAGTGTGACGTACGTAATTATTACGGAGGCGTTTTAAATTTTGTGAAGTTTGTGACAAAGGGGTGGGAGGGTGTTTCAAAATAGGCCAGAAAGCGTGAAGTAGTACGTGGACGGCCCCTTAACAACAATATTCGGGGTGGGGGTGAACAAATCAATCGCATCAACGGTGCTTTCAGCGGCCATGTTGTCGAATCTAGTTGTGTATGCTATTTTTCATCCAAGATCCGGTCAGTACTATAGTAGAGTCACGTGATTCACAAACCAGACCAGGGATTTACTACAGTACCGGCTGGATCTTATATGAAAGACGGCATACGCGACTGTATTGGATAATACGGCCACCGAAAGCGCCAATTGTGCCATTGATTTATTATATTGCTGCTTTCTTTCAGCCAAGAGCGAAACTGACAGTTAAAAAATTGCCAACGTTGCTTCCTTTGCAACAGTTTCTGAATCCACGAACGTGTCACTTTTTTTTGCAAGCACAGAGAACTAGCAGTGAACTGGGGCCAAGTGACAACTTTAAAACTATTTAAAAATACTTTTATAGATAATAAAAATTTGCCATGCAAATCAACGTAAAAATTATAATTATTATTTTGAAAACCGCCAATACATGTCTCAACTCATGGTACAAAGATGCGAGTTGCTTGGCCAATTCCTGAACAGACCTCGAAGAAATGGGCCAGTCGTGGCAGCCATTTTGTCTACCCCCCCCTCCCCAAATATTGTTGTAGGTCGGGTCGGATAGTTTACTGACCGTGGACCAACTCATGCATACTTGACTGTTGGATTTATCTATATCCGGTTCAGTAGTACATCACGGAGTAATATGGCCGCCACTTTGATTGGGAGGCGATGGGTGGCATTTGACTGCTAGTAACTTCTTTGCAGGAAAGTCGTAATTTTCCATCTTTAGTAAAATCTATGCAAAGGTTATTACATTTACTTTTAAAAGTATAACAGTTGACCAGCAGCACAATATCACAACTACATACAGTGAAAACGTGGCGAGACTCCTTTTCAAGTTTTGTGTTGGGGAGACAAGAATTACTCCCATCACGTAGTATTATGTACTATTTTGTATCTGATGCCAGTTAAATAAGTGTCGTGTTACACTTTCATGACGGAATTGCCTCACCTTGCCTTGCTGTGGTGGTGGCCTTCACAATTTATATTTTACACCACAGGAAAGTTACTAGCGGGTTGGTGCCACCAGTTACCATCTGGTAACCACTACTGCAAAATAGTTAACCTACAAGATGGCGAGATCAAACTACCCTTTAAGCTAGTGGTGAATGCATCTCCCATAAGGGTTGGGGCCTCATTAATACATGTTATGCTGGATGGCACAAATTGACCAATAGGATTTGTTTCACGGTCACATAGTAAGGCAGAGCTGATACCTTCGAGGGCACTGCAATTTTGTGGCTGAAATCGTTTTATTATACCTGAATTTATACAACCACAAGTAATGTCTGAACTTCTTCTCGGGCATTTTGGTGTCGTGAGAATCAAAGCACTCGCTCGTTCTAGACGTGTTGAGTGGGTTATGTGCTGACTTGGAAAAACACGTTAAAACCTGTAGTGCTTTCAGCTAAACAAGAATGGTATAACATATATTAAAAACCATGTTTTGGAAGTGCCTGTCACAGTATGGTCTAGAATTCATATCAATTTGTTTGGTCCATGTTTTGGAAACAGAATGTATTCAGGAGTGCTTGATGCCCACTCAAAATTCCCGTTTGTATTTCGAATGAGCTCAACTACCAGTTCAATGTCACTAAGAAATTGAAAGAATTGTTTGCTACGTACGGCTTAGTAAAAACGGTCATGTCTGACAATGGACCCCAATTTACAAGCACTAAATTTCAACAATTTATGAAAGAGTGTGGCATCAGACACATTCTTGAGGTTCCGTATTTTGCAGAGTAAAATGGCACAGCAGAAAACCTAATGCATTCTGCTAACATGTCGATGAACGCTCGCATACATGATGATCTAAGTGTTCAAGATGCGTTAATTATTTCTCTGTAGTACATTCCTGTCTGAAGTGGCACTTCTAGCAATAAACAGTGATCGCATTAAATTTTCGTAACAACTGTTTCTTTTGGAGTGCTAGTAGTAAAGGTTTGGCAAGCATAATTATTATATGAAATAAACATGAATATGCAGCACATTTTTGTTTGCTTTAGTTTGCATTAAACATAGAATTATTATAAGAGCATTCACGCTATCGCTTTTTGGTGTGGCATAGGAAAGTCATAGTTTTTTAATCTTTAGTAAAATCTATGCAAAGATTATTCCATTTACTTTTAAATGTATAACAGTTGACCAGCATTACAATATCACAACTACAAACAGTGTAAACTTCGCGAGACTCCTTTTCAAGTTCTGTGTTGAGAAGACAAGAATTTATTTCTGTTTGATGCCAGATAAATAAGTGTCATATAACACTTTCACGACGACGTTGCCTCACCTTGCCTGCTGTGGCAGTGGCACTCCACAATTTAAATCGACACCACAGGAAAGTTACTAGTGGGTTGGTGCCACCAGTTACCATCAGGTAGCCAGTACTGCAAAATAGTTAAACTACAAACGGAGAGATCAAACTACCCCTTATTTAAGCTAGTAGCGAAGACATCTCCCATAAGGGTTGGGGCCTCGTTAATGCATGTTATGCCGGGTGGCTCAGATTGGTCAATAGGATTTGTTTCACGGTCACACGGCAGTGCTTAACAATGCCCAATTTGCCCGTGAGGCACTTTCTATTGTCTTTGGGGCGAAACGATTTCATGAGTTTCTTTATGGACGTAAGTTCACATTGCAGACCAATCAAAAGGCTTTGTTATGGGTGTTCAGTAAGAAAGTAGCTATTCCAGCTATGGTGGCTACTCGTATCCAGCGGTAGGCGCTGTACCTGAATGGTTATTATTTTGATTTACAGCACGCCCATGGTAATGATAATTTAACTGCAGATTTCTCATCTAGAACTAGCTGAAGCCCGGATGGTGGTGGGCGCACGATTTGCAACACTGTGGGTGCAGTATAGTAGCTTATATGAATGTCCATATTCGACCAAAATTAGTTTCTTCAAATTTTTGTGCACAATGGCTAACAAATGCTGATATTCGTTCGCTGCCACCCAATCAGCGCTTCCAGTGACTCAAATCACACCCACTGCTGATGATCCCCCTTTTCTAATGATCACTTCTACTATATTCTTCCATGTTCATATCATGCTGGCAGATTTATCAGCGCATCATGTGACTCAAATCATCCCCCTCCCCACGGCTAATGATCGCTTCTATAGTATTCTTCCATGTTCATATCATGCTGACAGAAATTAATGGGACTCAAGGTGGTCTTGAAGTTGCCCCTTCGAGAAGCATACAGTCCTGAAAACCTTTCCCCATGCTCACCCTCCTACCAGTCACGTGGTACCACTGCTGCTGCTCTGACATCTGCATAATTTTATATACAGGGTGTTTCAGAATAAAACCGACAAACTTCTATGGCAGACTAAGGAGGTAAAGACAAGCCAAAAAATCCCATACAACACCTATCCAAAAATGCTTGGTTACCGAGATATTGCTCTATTAGACCCCAATAATTTTATGATCGAATATTTAAGTCATGGCTTAATTGAAGCCTGTAAGTCACAGGCTGTGACTGAATGCCTGCAAGGTACATGCTTTATTGTGCCCTCATACACCATCTTGTGTGTTTAAGCAGCATCAACTGGTATGAACTAGAGGCGTTGGCGACGTTTTAAGACCAAATTCATAGCTCCACAAACTCAGATTCAGCACGGTGCACCAACTTGCTGCAAAACTTCGTTATAGGCCAAATTGAATTGCGTTCCAAAGTGCAACTATGTCTAAATCTTGCCAAGAGAGTTGTAACTAAATTTTTTTTAAAAACCTTTAAAGGATGGCATAGGTTAATAATTTCTACACGCAATAAATGTTGCTCAAAGCTGTAAAAAACATAGCTGCTTTTGATAAATGTTTTCGTACTAGTTGCGTGTTGTTTTTCTGAGGGGGGGGGGGATGGGCGAAAAATGGTGGTTGTGGATGTGAACTGCTTTGTGTAATATGGTTTCGTTTTAAATTGTGTGCAAAGATTGTATGCATTGGTTGAGGACTGGTTTGAGGGATCTGGTCCCCCACCTTTTGAGCGAAATGTCACCAAACTTTTTTTCTTGAATAAATCAATGTAATCCACCATAGCCACGGCCCGGAAAAAAATTCGCAGGAGTCCGAACAAAGCCAGGGGTGTTGTTAGCTCCCAAGTAGGGTCCGAGAAGCTGAAGCATTTTGTGGTACATCACTACCGTATCTGGCTTCTACTTTTTTATATATTCTGGAGGAACTTATTTAGCATTATGACACATTTTCGGATTTCAGCGGGGGAGGGGTGGGAGCTGGTTCCCATGCACCCCACCCCTTTCCCTGTCCACTGTTCAGGGGCTTTTATCTCCCCTCTCCTTTGTTCTGTTCATGTTAATTTATTTATTTTTTGCAGTTAAAAAAACAAGAGTCCACTTTACGGCCCACCCGGGAGGTGAGGGGTTGGGGCGAGTTTGATGAGCATTATAAACGTTCCAAGCAGATTCCGGTAGCTCAAACTCTTTAAGAAAATGGAATTCCTGATCTGACCTAGGAAGGCATGCCTTTTGATAATGTTAACCATCGTTCTTAAGCACTTTTATAAAAACTACTCTATGTTGTAACTATGGCTGTAAATTTGGCAGTTGCCTTGCCCAACGTAGACTATAAAGCCAAAGGGCCTTGGTTACCGTTGCACCCCCCCCCCCCCCAACCTTCCAGGATCATCAGTTGGAACAGGCCATTTACATTCTTAACGAAGGCTTTCTTTTTTTTTTAATGTCGGAAACAATGAACATACTTGGGCTGCCCAGTTTCAGGAAAATAAAACAGGTTTTATTAGGATTAATAAAAAGGAAATTCTGCTGCATTCTTTTGCTTTCTTAATTTAAATATAGCATTACTTCTAACGTATTTTTCATTACGGAATCGTTAAGAACTACTGGGTAGACAGAGGCCTTGAAAAGAAGCCAGGTCCACTTCACGGCAAAACGCGTCAGTATACTGAGCTCTTGCAAGTTGCTCCATCTTGGCAAGATTAGATGATATTGCAGTTTCGAACGTAATTTATTATTGCGAAGTTTTCCCACTGGTAGGTGCACCTTGCTGCATCCGAGTTTGTTTAGTATGAGGTCACAGTACGGCGTGCGCCTTGCAAGGCAGTCTAATACAGGCTTCCACCGCTTCCACTAAACCATGACTTAAATACTCGATCATAAAAGAATGGAGTCAAGTAGGGGGATATCTCGGTAACCAAGCATTATTGGATAGGTGTTATGTAGAACTTTTCGACTTGTCTTTACCTCCTGGGTATGCCCTGGAAGTTTGTCGGTTTTATTCTGAAACACCCTGTATACAGATGCCTCTGCCATGTGAGTTTATGTGTGAAAAGATTACAGGTTTTGCTGTCATGACTATGCAAGTGTTAGACTCATTACCCATTTTATCAAACCTGCTGGAAAAAAAAACATACTCTAAAGGATAGACTCCTAGCGAAGGTGTTTCGCTATACTCTTGAAGGCTGGCCTGATAAAATCAGTGACGAGGAACTAAAACCCTATTATCTGCACCATCTAAACCTATCTTTAGAGGGTATTGCAATTTTTTAGGTGACATCTTTTTATTATACCTGCTACTGATAAAACCACAAGTAATGTCTGAACTTCTCGGTCATTTTGGTATCATGAGGATCAAAGCACTCTCGTTTTAGACGTGGTGGCTGAGTTATATACTGACTTGGAAAAAACACGTTAAAACCTGTAGTGCTTTTCAGCCAAACAAAGGATGGTGTAACATCTACTAAAAATCATGTTTTGGAAATGCCTGTCACAGCATGGACTAGAATTCGCATCAATTTTTTTGGTCCATGTATGGGAAACAAAATATTTTTAGTAGTGCTCAATTCTCACTCAAAATTCCTATTTGTATTTCAAATGAGCTGAACTACCAGTTCAAATGGCATTAAGAAATTGAAAGAATTGTTTGCTATGTATGGCTTAGTAAAAACGGTCGTGTCTGACAATGGAACCCAATTTACAAGCACTAAATTTCAACATTTTATGAAAGAGTGTGGCATCAGGCACGTTCTTGCGCTTCCGTATTTTGCAGAGTAAGATAGTACAGCATAAAGCCTGACACATTCTGCTAAAGTGTCAGTGAACGCTAGCATACATGATGGTCTAAGTGTTGAAGATGCTTTAATATTTTTTAACACATGCACATAACATTAACATTCTACAACAGCAATTACCCAAGCGAAATCATTTTGAGGAAGAAGTATTATATGTCGGCTATCACTCCTAGTCCTAGTTCAAATTCACAAGCAAAAACTGAAAAATGTCAGCTGCGACAATTGTTGCCAAGTTCTCATAGTTCACGTTTTAAAAAGCCAGCAATAAAATGCGACGTTTCGGGATTTATCATCCCGTTGTCAAGCAAAAAATATATTTTATAGCATAAGCTACAAGTCAACAAGATACACTTAAATGGTTTCCCATTCTAAAGAAAAGCAAGCCAGAGCAGTAAAAGGTAAAAAATAAAAAGTTAAAAAAGATAAAAATCCAGACATTGCCATTATTAAATCTGATAAAAGTAACGCTACAGTAGTCTATGATAAAGCTCAACTCCGTCATAAAATTCTTCAAGAACTAGCCTCGAACCCAATTTACGCAGGTTTTACATACAGCCCCTTCTCCAAATCTGTAGCATGCAATAAAAGGTTTCTTTCCTACCTTGTTGAAAACAATAAACTTAAGGACGAAGAGTTTCAAAAATACAAAAAAATGGCCCATGCCCCCCCTATCATTTTCCCACAGGTAAAAACCCATAAACCAGGCTTCCCACTCCGCATCATAACAAGTGGAAAAAATGCGCCCAATTTGTTCCTCTCTCGGCTTATCGCACCGGTTCTTAAACAACTTGCAATTGGAAAACACACC
>JAHWFP010241161.1:66460-80014 GCA_023313725.1 Lithobius niger
GCTGGAGTCCAGATCCCCAACCATGGCCAAACATACAATAGGCTACAACCAAGTTAAAGAAACGGAAATTACGTGTCAATATTAGTATTAATCGATAACACACAATGGAGCCAATATTGTGAACAGCTATGAATGACAAATGAGCAGCACTTAAAACGAAAAAAACTCATATGCCATTGTTAGTCCTGGAACCCAGGTCTACCTCCAGGCCTCCAGTTCACTTCGCTAACTCAACAACATCATAACGGATGCTAATTTGCCACATGAATTAACGTCAACACACCACAAACTGATATCTAGGTTGAAGGTCTGGAGTTTGGTGTAAGTTTGTTGTATGCTAACGTCAGTTCATATGGATATGGCAAGTAATTAGCGATTTTGCTAGTGTCGAGTTAGCATTACATTCTTAGCTTTTCACAATGTCAGCTGCATTGTGTTTCTTCATTTGTTATTAATCAAGGTTTAATGAGCAAAAAAAAAAAAAAAAAGAATACTGGGATTGCTCCCGTTTGAACTGAACAGGAAGTTGTAGGAATGGGACGGAACGGCAGGGCACATTTGTCGAGGTAAATTTGAGAGAGAGAAATTTGCCGACGGATGACATTTATTATTACATAAAAAAAAGCACTCAACACTTGCATACTCTCACGGGGTCAATCATCACGGCCGTGGGTTAAAAATCGATAACCGTCAGTTTCTCACCAATAACTATTACTTAACCAACACCGGAAGTGTGCGTCATCGCAAAAAAGTGTGGGTTATCAAGTTCCCAACACTTTTGCCGATAACCCACACTTGACACTTCTGGATCACGCGACCGGGAACGCCCACACCAACAACCAAATACACCGTGCAAAAAAAACGTAACTCAGTAAAAACGTACAAAACGAATTACTTAAAAGGAACGAAATACTATCCCTGCAAACTCTCACATGTCTGGCCCATACCTAAGCTTATTCACTCAGCGTTAATTCCCCACCCCCTCCCTCCACTAACTAAAATGGAACGACCTTCTTTCATATCAATACCCTATTACCGTATTTTTAAAACAATTCTCAAACTACAAACGCACAAAATGAATTACATACCTTTCCAGACTGTCCCAGCAATGTCACGTTATCACTGCTGTGTCACATTTCGAATTATTCACTCCAAACACGATAAACGCTTCGACAAATACGAGCGAGCTTCCAGCGTAAACCCAGCAAAAACCGACGTTTAAACTGTTTAACTCTCACCCTCCCCCCTTCCTCCACAAATTTTGAGCGAAAGAACTCGTCCGTCTATCACACACTTCCCCCTCCACAAACTAAAATGGTATGACCTTTATTCGTATCAAGATACTGATTGATCAGTTTTTTTGAAGCAATTTTCAGAAAGCACAAACACAAACACATTAAATACGAGTTACTGGACGTCCCAACCGTGATGTACCGTAACCGTGATATAAATCAGTCCCAACCGTGATATAGATCAGTTATAGGTTATAACCGATTGGTTATCGATTTTTAACCCACGGCTGCGATGATTTGGTCGGCGAGACATGCAAATCATCGCAGCCGTGGGGTTAAAAATTGATAACCAATAATTTCTGACCAATAACTATTACTTATTACTGTCATAAACAGTGCCTCACAGACGGCAGGATGATTCTCCTCTTTTCTGGCAAGGGCCCTCGCGCACACAGCGACCAAGCCGCGTGGCCAGGTTGCTGTGGCCAACGAGAATGCTAACGGTGTATGTAGCAACACGCACTTTGCCGTAGCGGCCAGCCTGTCGCCGTGGCCACTAGGATCCCGGGCAGCATGCAGGCGGCCACAGGGCGACCATACTTGCTCCGTATTCATTTTTCACCACGTGATCGAGAAATATCAATGAAAAACGGACGTGACCGCGCGGCACGTCGCCGTGTTTTTTGGCCGCCTCGACCACTGGCCGCGCAACCTAGCCGCTCAGTGCGTGGGCGCCCTAATAACGATTACCCAGAGAATATTAATTTTAGTGTCTTAGATAAGCAAAATCCTGGTTTCGAAATGTTTATGAAGTTTACTGTTCCATCTAACTTTTACATTTTTTTCCCCCGCAGTTACGCAGCAGAACAACTGTCAGTTTTGATTGGAGAACACGATTACACCACAACGGGGGAGTCTAATGCATTTCGTGTTTATGCAGCTGGTGTTATAAAACACCATTTGTTTAATATCAAAACTCTTGATCACGACATTGCAATTATTTCACTAAAACGCTCAGTTGAATTCTCGAAAGCGGCTAAGCCAATATGTCTTCCCACTCCGGGAGGCTACTACCAAGGGCATATGGCTACTGTAATTGGCTGGGGCTTACTAAGCCAAGGTAAGTAAAAAATAACACCGAGGAACCAATTTTTCTTTTACGTGTGGAGGTTTTTTGTTTTAAAACTAACTGTAAGACAGTTTTATACAGAAATCACAAAAGGGAAGCCTAGGTTGTTTTTTTTTTATTATTTAGAAGGCTTTTTATGCCGTAAACTGAGTTTATCTTCTGACGTGCAGTATGAGAATGCACGAATCAAGCTCTATACTAATAGAGCAGTGACAATAATAAATAATTTATTATTAAATTATAACATGGCTGTGACGTCACGCTAACTCAACGCCATGCTAAATTTCCGTAGGTTAAATAATAGATATCCATGAATCATAGGCGATTTAACGGTTATAATTGCTCGCGAGCAAGCAACGGCTAGTCCAATATCGAGGGGGTGGAGGGAAATTGGATTGGAGATATAGGACTAGTCGTTTCGAGCTCAAGAGCAATTTACAGCCGTTAAATTGCCTATGATTCACGGATATGTATTTTAATGCTAAGGTGTGACGTCAAGCTAATTTACCGTCGTATTCGATTTTTTTAAAGACTTGTTTCAAGAATTTAAGATTTTTACATGCAACTTATGTAAATTCCTGAACGTAATTTCCGGGTTGGAAACGGGGTTGGAAGCTTCCTGTGTATGAAGGCCAACCGAAGGGGAGAGACGTTCCGTAATACCGATGTTTGTGTTTTAAGGTAAAACTATTTTTTCTACTTTAATAGTTAAAATAAGATGAGTGTATAAAACGCGCTATTCGCTTGAGTGTCGTAGGTTTTTAGGTGTATTTCAAATTGTCAGTAGCCTAGTTTTCGTACCGTCGGAACGAAAGGTTGCCGGGTTGGGCCATTCCTCCATGGGTGGGGGCCTAGCATAGTACGCGAGTTTTTTTTTTTTCGTGTTAGGCTAGGAAGGAAAATGTCGCAGGTTGGAAATGTGCCTGTTTATGCTGGTTGCAATGAGGTGTGCTGGTTGAATTTATGTTGTGTATGGCAATTTTGCAAAGACGGGTCATAGGTCACATGGTGGAGCAGGAGCTGTGTAGACTCCCGTAAAAAGTGTTAGATTATTAAAAGTGTGGGTTTTCAAAAAAGTGTGGGTTATCAAAATTAACCCATTGTGATGTGTGTGGGTTTTCACATTAACCGTATATAACGACTACACTTTTAGCATGGGGATGTGATAGCGTGATGTCACCACCGTGCATTAAATCCCGTTAACAGTGACCAGAAGTGGGTGTTAACGCAAAAAGTGTGGGTTATCAATTTACACCACACTTTTGCCGATAACCCACACTTTTGCCGATAACCCTCACTTTTGATACTTCCGGATCACACAACTGGGAACGCATACACCAACAACCAAATACAGCATGCAAAAAAGTAATGCAATAAAAACGTACAAAAGGAATTACTTAACTTGCCGGAATGTCCCGAATGAAATCCTATCCATGCTAACTCTCACGTGTCTGTCCCATAACTAAGCTTATTCACTCCACGTAAAATTTGACCAAACGACGCGTCTGTCTCCTTCCCACCCACTCCCCCCTCCCATCTACAAAATTGACCCAAAGGACTCCCCGTCTACCACCCACTACCCCCTCCATAAACTAAAATGGAATGACCTTCATTCATATCAACATACTGATTGATTACCGTTTCAATTAAATACGAGTTAGCTTGACGTCCCAACTGTGGAATAAATTATTTATTGGTGATAATTTATAGGTGATAAACTCACGGTTATCGAATTTTAACCCACGGCTGTGATGATTGTCCTCGCTCGAGTATGCAAATGTCTCGGCTTCGCACTCAACATTTGCATACTCTCGCCAGGCCAATCATTGCAGCCATGGGTTAAAATTCGATAACCGCTCGTTTCTCACCAATATTACATAACTCCAAAATTGGTGGAACGATAGTATATAGTAAGGTTGGTCACTCCAGGCAAATTACGTGACGTCACAGGAGGCACGCATACTGGAGCTTTCCGCCTTGACTTTCCAGTGTAAGAAACGTGCCGTTTTATTTTTAGTCGACAGCGGCGGCTCACATCTTTAGTGTCGGATGTGGAAAGAAGCTAAAAATAACTAAACAGACACTAAGTGATGGAGCAAACGAAAGCCTATGAAAATAAATATGATACGTAGCTTTGGCCTATTTCAAGAAAAAAGCTAAAATAAGACAAAGGCCTGCAAATAACAGCAGTACATCACACCAAAAGGCAAAGAGCCCAAACTTAGCCGAGTGAGCATTTTTCCCAGATTAATAAAATTCGTAAGCTGTTGAGCTGTATTGTGACGTCAGCAGAGGCCACAAAATTATCAGCCAATGGGAAATCAATAAGCAGAAAGGTTGGAATAGAACCCCCTGCATAACTCGATGATGTAGCCTGTAACTAGGATAGTTGCAAGAGGTACTGGAGGGGGAAAAGAAGGGCGTCTTACTGAAGTCAATGCTATTAGAGCAGTTTTCTTAGGCCTAAAACATGCGATTTTTGTCGATTTGTTGGCAGATGCTGAAATTTTTAGCATGTGGAATCTTTTCTTAAAATTGTCGTGAATTGGGCAGAGTACCCTAGGATTACCATTATAACTCATATTTGTGATATGGCAGCTTTCCAGCTGGAAAATGTTGTAAATGGATTAAGGTTATGTTTGTTGCAAAGGTTGGGTAGAGAATAATGCCATAGTCAGCATTTGTAATCAGTTCTAGTATATGGAATGCCCAAAACAATTTTGGTTCTAGTAAACTGATGGGACATGAATATAAAGTGACAAGTTGAGTGCAACAAACTTTATTATGCAATAAATTGTATAAGAAGTTTCGGCCTAAAGATTTTCGAAATTGCTGTAAGGTTGGAATTTGAAAACATTTGCAAAGCCTTTCGTACGTGTAATTATCGCGATCTATCCCAATTTTGAAACAAACATACCTGACAAAATTACGCTGCGCTCGCTCCATTACATTTATCAAATAGATCTGGGAGGGATCCCACACAATGGACCCAATGATTTGTGAGTACAATCAATAACTTCCTGTTAGGAATAGGAGGTTTCAAGTGTATAGTTTCAAAATGCCCACAGTGTTGTTGGTAACGCAGCCACTGCACTCAGGGCGCTATATTTTAAATATTCTTCCTTCAAGAGACGCGATAGACATACAGCACAAAGTTAATGTTAATGTCCCAGTTAAAACTTATCATGCTGCTATAGTGTGATATTCTGCCATGCTGTCTGACAATGTAACAATCACTGTTTGCGTGAATACACGTTCATACTTATGTGAGTACATGTAGTAACAGCGAGGGAACTGATTCACATAATTTAAGAGTGGCCTATTTATGTACCAAACAGGAATGATTTTGGATAAACCTAAACAGTGTTTGTAATTATTTTATGCCGACATGCATGAACGCATTTTCCATTGTGTATTCCCTTTTAAAGTTTGCTGTTTGCATTGAAACTAAGATTTATAGTACAATGGTAAAAAAAAAAAATAAATAAAGAAACAGTCGTCCCTTTAAGAACTACACAGAATAGCCCAATTGCGTTGTAGTTTGTATTGTCCTTGGTAAATGGTGTATCATTCATATTACAAATCAGATATTCAACCAATTAGTACTATATGAGACCCCTGGCAATTTTAAGCAAAATATGGAGTTAGTAATTGTCTTACTGTTCGTCTTTACTGATTTTTGTGATGTCAGTATACGTCTGAGCTTAATCTTTAAATTAAAGGGGCCTTCCAGCGCTGCAAAAACAGTGCATTACAATGCTTTACTTTTTTAACAGTTGTAAACTTAAAACTTAAATTGAATTGATCAACCAGTTAATGAGCTATATCTCCATTTGTTACCTTGTTATTTTAGTGTTTTAAGGGAGAAACAGTAGAAGTATAAATTAGCTAAGATGAAAATCGCGTCCTCGACCTTGAAATGCAGTCATCTGGTCGTAAATAATTGTACCTAAATGTTCAAGGTCTACTACTTAAATTTGAATTAAAATTCCGTGGACAATGGCTCTCTAGTTGTTTTTCTGTTTTTTTTATTTAGTATCTAAAAAGTCAAAAACATAAATGCAAATAATGACTTGGCCATTACCGAATAAGCCTTCAAAAGCCTATGGGGGGGGGGGAGGAGGGGGGGAAGCCCAACGCCCCTTTGGCCCCCCCCCCCCCCTATAGTTACGCTGCTGGTAACTTCTGAACCCATTATTTGATTCATTCCAAATTTTCCGCGTGCATTCTATGTTCTATGTGTGGATTTGGGGAAGGGGTTTTGTGATTTTGACTCTCAAGTATAAAAAAAATTATGGTACATCATGAATACTACAATGGTTGTAAGCTTTATTTAGAGAAATTAATCAGAAATGAATATACGACCGAAAATCTTGACACATAAAACGACACTAAAAAGCATGTGCACCATATCTTTCAATTAATGGTTGAAGACCACTGATGGGCAAATGCAGTATACAGGGTGGTTCACAAAAAACTGACGACCCTAAATTTTCTAAGTCAAACTTTTCTAGTTAGCACCCCTCAGCAACAGTAGAGGTCAGAAATCTCCCCGTTTCATTAGATTTGATTTCTGCCCTCTCCTGGTTCTGAGGGGTGCTAACTAGAAAAGTTGGACTTGTATACGCCAACCATACGAATCTACACAGCTTTTGTACATGTTATTTTTTTTTAGGCGGTTCTAAATCACACGTGCTGAAGAAAGTAGATGTTCCAGTTCAGCCTGTTTCCAGATGTGCTGAAATATTTCAGGGCTCTTCTGCTAACCTAATATGTGCTTTTGCAGAAGAGGGAGGAAAGGATGCGTGTTCGGTAAGAAACAACAAATGTTGATAATAATATTTTCTTTCCGCTAAAATTGAAAACGTTCAATTAAAATCACTTTGGATTAGTGGTAGGTGGCACTTAGTATTTGCGGGATGGTAAGGTATATAGCCTATGATTCTAAAAACGGTCGTCCACGGTAATGAGATCCGATCTGATCCTCGCTTTCCAGAATGTTCGAATGGGGTATTGGGTATTGACCTCCCATTGTTCGACTATTCAAATGTAACTCGCACCAGAGGACATTCTCTGAAACTTACAATGCAGGCGTCTCACTAGGATTGCCGTCAAAACTTTTTTTTTTCCGTTCGAGTGATTGGTGTCTGGAATTTTCTACCCGAAGAGGTGGTTACGTTTTGTTCCGTGGAGGCATTCTGGAAGCGCTTAATCAGCATAAATCTCAGTGGTCCCCCTAAACTTGACATGAGACTTTTAATCCCACAAGTCTTTTTTTTTTAGTCAATGACACACCCTCCTTTCGGGGTGCACTTATTTTATATCGTTTTACTTCCAGATATTAAACTGTACGTATATTTTCCTTTGGGGAGGGGGGATCACTTCTGTCCTCAGGACAATCGTGTCGTGAGTGAAAGTCTTCTCGTCTGACACGGGCTTTAGAAAGTTTCATCCTCCCTAACATCTAATCATCCTAAGTTTTAGAATATGGAGGAGAAGCACCAATTGGTACACTGTTCAAATACTTCTATTCCTTATTCCTTACTGTCACTTGCCCACTAGTATGCAAAATAAATTGAACGGGTCACGAACAAATAGAATGTATTTATCCACATCTGTCACCAAACATGAACTATAGCCCTCACACTATACGGTACCAAACGCCATGGCTGTTTGTTGTGACGTTCATATCACGTGACCGGGCTAGTCCAACCAGACGGCCAAACAGCCGTTGTTCTCGTTCGTCATTGGCTAACTCATGGTGACGTCACGGCAAACAGCCATTGCGCATGGTTTAGTACATTCTCAGTGTTTTCCATTTGCGTTGGAAGTAGCCTTACGAGGGTAATTTATTCTGTAATTATCTTTTTACTAAATTTCAAAGCTAGTTATCTACCCTCGTATGTTCTTGAGTCGTCCGTTGTACTGGATGACTCCTTTTATGGTGTCAATTTTTTTTCATTTTTCCTAAAAAATTGAACCGTACGCAGAATAAAAGTCAGACGCATGGTCGGGGGTGGTAATGCCACTCTTTCTCTGCCAGTGGTGAAATTAGTACCGCCTTTCAACGATTACCGCCCGAGGTGTTGTAATTAGTGACCTGTCTAAACAATTGCCCAAGCTTACGTTGATGAGTGTTGTCATGGCAATGAACGTTGGGCTGAAGCTTCGTCGGTGGTTTAAATTCCTTCTTAGGAGCTGACAACAGTTTTAATCGTACGCCTTAAACTTCAAATATTGCCCACGCACGAGTCTTTCGTCAATTTCCAAAGATATTGCTGCTGTTACCATGGTTGAATGATGCCATCGATGCCGCAATTTTTTGTTTCAAGTTTCACGGCCACTGCGATGGGGTTGCTTGGTTGGCGCGATGCGTCGTTTCCGACAAAACACTGTCACATGATGCCTCCTGGTGCCGTTGTTGGAAGAAGGTACTACTTTATCCCACGTTTTCAGAAAAGCGGCCCTACCCACAGACTTATGTACACTGCGCAGAGTCGTAAGAAGCACTAACGCTTACTTAATTTGTTTTACATAATTTGTCATCCTCAGAGTGAAATCATCTTGTTTCTCTTCATTTTTCGAGGACTTGATAGTTTATTTTCATCACGCCAGTACCGACAACAGCATTTGTAGAAACAAACTTTAATCCTACGAATGGCGTAATGAGAATACACTGTACTGAATGTTTCAAAATAACCTAGAATATTGTGCTCTGCGAATGACATCTTATGTGAAACAATGGTGTCGAAATATAAGATTTAGTGATTTTACGATCGTGTGTCCAGCTTTATTCTGTCACTGTAACTCATCGGATGCCTACAAACGTTAAATTGAATCATTCATTCCACAAAAATGGAAACGAAATTGAACATCAGTGCAATTTTTTAGTGCAGTGGATGCAACCAAAAACTAGGGGTGAAGGTAGGGACAGTGTAGTGGTACTTGCAGGTTAAACATGGTTCCTTCGTAGCATTTGGTGACTACAGCGAAAGCCGTTGTGCGTCAGCTAGTTTTCATCAGCATGATAGTGGTAGTAGATTACTTACATAAGAACCAAAGGCCTTCGTTTTCTTACTTACGTAAGTAAGAACACCACGCCTTCGTTTTCTATGGTTAGAATTCTCTTTTCTTATTTAAAAAATTAATAGTTGTTAATTTAAAGTGTGTGATAGTTTAATAATGCTTTAGAAACGATTTGGAAAACGTAAACATGGACAGCGATGGCATTTTTACTATTTAAAGGCTGGTTGCCACCAAATAAGCACAGCAGCATGTAGGCCTATTGAGTTCTCTCTCGCAGGAAGCAAAAGAATGTACAAAGCAAATATTTTAAACGCTACAAAAAGCCACGTGACTCCTTAATTATTGAGTAAAAATTTGATACGCCCTCGTGCACCTGGAAACAAGCTATAATGCTTAACGATATTAGTGTCACTAGATGGCGCCACTGAAAAATATAAAGAAATTCCCCTGGCGCCATCTAGTGACACTAATATCGTTAAGCTTTATAGCTTGTTTCCAGGTGCACGAGGGCGTACCAAATTTTTACTCAATAATTAAGGAGTCACGTGGCTTCTTTGTAGCGTTTAAAAGTTTTGCTTTGTGCATTCCTTTGCTTCCTGCGAGGGTGAACTCGATTGGCCTACATGCTGCAATACTAATTTGGTGGCAACCGGCCTTTAAGTTTGAACCAAATACCTTCGTTTTCTACTTACGTAAGTAAGAAACCCACGCTTATAATTTGTTCCACATTATGTTTTCAGGAAACTGACTACATGGCAGCGCATTTCCTCCAACTAAGAGTGCAAAAAACACGTAAATGTCCCACTCGGAGACTCTAACGGTAACTGTATAACGTGTACAAGTGTGTTATCCACATGTTTGCACTCGTTTTGCACGGAAACGGGGCGTTATACGATCAGTTTCCTGCAAACATAATGTGGAACAAACTATAGCAGTGGTTCTTACTAGTGGTAAGACAACGGTTTCATTGTTGCAGCAGCGTGTCTGCATGATTTAAATCCACTGCTGCAACAGTGGTCCAACAATGAAAGAGTTGTACACGCCTCGGAAGAACAAAGCTATCACAATAAATCACGTATAGCGGGACCCTTGTTGAAAAAGTTTGCCAATAACCACTATTTAGCAACGAAATCTCACGAACTGTAGAGGCCGTTTGTTAGCAACAAAACAATAGCGAAAGTGTACTGGTCATGATGACTTTATCGACCATAAATGTGATGTCATTGTTTGGTTTAATGCGTGCAGTCATACTTGATAACGACAAAAAGAGTATCTGTCAATAAAGTATCTTTGATATAATACACTAACGCCCTTTGCCATGAGATTCCATCCATCTCAGAATACATTATCGAACGCAATGTGTTCCAGACAGAGAAACACTCACAGACAAAGAAAAGCACAAATTTCAAGTTCAGTAGAGTATTCGACATTGCTCGCTTCGCTCTCTCGGCCAATTATATGCATTTTACGAAACGATGTCATAAGTAGCTACTCACTGGGAACAAGTTCTTCACTCATCCACTGCATGTAAAATTTATACATGTAAAGTTGTAAGACTTTTCAAAGAGAGTGACACACATACGGTGTAAAATTATTTTTCGACCCGTATGGATATTAATAGAATAGTGTTTTATCCTTGACCCACAATAAACCTTATTCCTTAGTGTTTTTTCTTCTTCTTTACTTTCAGGGCGATTCTGGAGGGCCACTTATGTTACGGAATTCAGGCAATTGGGAAATAATCGGCATTGTTTCTTGGGGAAATGGTTGTGCCAATCCTCATTCTCCCGCAGGTTACACCAGAGTTGATCGATTCTTAGATTGGATTATAAAAAATCAAAATGGTTATGCGTCGACGTGTTCCCGGATGTAGTCATATAAACTGCACAAAATTAAATAAAATTCCAGCATTTGTTAACAAGTCATGTTTACCTTTACTAATTTAACAAAATAAAATCGCATTCACAAATTTTCGTAAAAAACCAACAAAGTTAATTCGCATTGTTCAGCTAAAGCTACTGTCCATACCTTCGGTATTTCTTCACTTCTGTAAAGGCGAGTACACAATCTAATTACCGAGTGAAAAATAAAATGAAATATCAATTCAAGAATATTTTTTTTCCCTTAAAAAGGAAATTTAGGGATGAAGAATTGCATGTTTCATTTCATGCAGTTTGTAACGGAACTCTATATACTCCTCATCCTGTCTGGCCTGCAAAGCGCAAACACAAAAGCTGACATCCACCGTATAGAAAGCTTTATAGCAAATAAGATTATTTCTACTTGTTTATTACAATAATAGGCCAGTAGCAGGGAGGAGTTCATGCCTTCACTGGAAGTGAGGTCACAGGTCACATGACCAACCGGAAGTAACGTTACGATCCAAGATGGCGGCACACATAGATTGTTCTAAGATGGCCGAGCCCTTAAAATGGCGTCAGTTTCGGCCTGAACCTCAACTGGCGCGTTTGGGGCTCGGCCATCTTAGAACAACCTATGGGTGCCGCCATCTTGGAACGTGACGTCACTTCCGGTTGGTCACGCTATCTGTGACGTCACTTCCAGTTAGGGCATGTACTCCTTCCTGCTACTTAGGCTTTATTAATGCACTTAAATACAAAAAAAAAACCAATTAAAATCCGCTTCATACAGCGTTTTGTACAATAAAAAGAAAGAATTTGAGATTTACCCATTTTAGTAGTCTATCGTTTCTTGCTACTGGATGATTGTTAGTAAAGTGTGTTACATGGCATAAATTGTACAGGCATATTTTTAATTTTGTGTTTTCCTAAAAATGTAAAACTATAACATGTGAAAAATGTACGCGTTTTTTAAACAGCAGTAACGATAACCTCCTTTGCTAACAACGGCATCTAATGGCAAGAAATGGTCCAAAAATTGGTAAATCCCAAATTCTTACTTGTTGTTGTGTAAAATGCTGTGTCCAACGGTTTTAATTTTTTGTTTGTTTATATTTTCGAGAGTTAAAAAATGGCCCGTTGTGCTAACAAGTCTAGAGCATCGTATTTGCCCTTTAAGCAACTTAAAAAAGGATTTTTCACATTATTAACAGTCTTCGTTTTTCTTTTTATTTTTGGGACGGTATCTTTCACCACATTAAACGATGTTTGGACGATAATTTTTTAGATTTGAATGTACCTTAGTCGGTGGTAGGATTGGGTCCCGCGTGCTTGCATCCGACAATTTTGACCATCCGGTTGGGCTTACCGGCCGGGCGTTTTCCTTGGTTTCTGGGGGATTCCTCACAAAGCTCGACGTTCACGTTCGGAATTTTTGTCATCTGCTGCTTAACGGTACGTAAAGATTCAAAACGAAGAGGTAGGTTCTGAAGCATGTGTAGTTATGGTCCTAGTAGTTAGTTCTTCTATGTTCATAGTGATTTTACCTCACAGACTTCTAAACAAATTTTATTTTGTCTGTTTAGTGACGAAGGGAAATACGTTCGGAAAAGAACACTGAAAATGCATTGCCGTTGTCGTTATCTTCGAACTGAGGACACTGCAGCATCGGTTGCTGGAAAAATGGTAGAAACTAAAGCAAAAAAAAAAAGGAAATCCTTGTTTAAATTGCGTTAAGTCGTAAGCACAATCGTTCTTGTTGTGTTTTTCGGGTATAAAATTGGACCAAGAAGCGAGGGACATTTAGCACTGAAATTCCCGTGAAAGTATCTCTGAGTTTATTCTATCAAGTGTTCCTGATGGGAAATTCGATTTATCCGGGAAAACACCCCCCAAAAAGTCTGGATATCACACACAAAAAAAAAAAAGTCCTGAAATTCTCATTAATAAGAACCTACCATGCCGTTCGCTTAGCTAACTCTGTTGGCATCGATCCTTGCTTCAGTTTATTCAATCACCGGAGCATCATAAAATCGATGTACTGATTATTTCGATGCCTGCTAATTTCAATTGTGGTTCACAATTCGTCCATCACATTCCTCAGCACGTCTGCATTTCATCTACATCATTCAAAACGTACGATTTGTTTGTTTGTTTGCACGCCTACTCATCCGGAAGTAAGGATCCACAGATTAAAGAACACTCTTCCGGAAGTTAGGATCCACAGATTAAAGAACATTCATCCGGAAGTAAGGATCCTTAGATTAAAGAACACTCATCCGGAAGTAAGGATCCACAGATTAAAGAA
>JAHWFP010241161.1:80024-91968 GCA_023313725.1 Lithobius niger
AGATTAAAGAACACTCATCCGGAAGTAAGGATCCACAGATTAAAGAACACTCCCCCGGAAGTATGGATCCACAGATTAAAGAACACTTCCCCCTACAGATAAGAACTCAGCCAGCACCACAGATTAAAGAACACTACCGCGCACAGATACGACACCACGCGGCAAAGTTGGGCCTCATTTTTTTTTGCTGAATCATGCTTCGCACTTGATTCGCCAGTAGGCGCAGAGATCGCCCGCAAGGAGCATGGTATAATTAGAAAGTCCGCCATAATAAATACGCAAGCATGCGCAGTGGGAACGCGAGCACGTTTACAGAACAAATCAAACGAGCTACGTTAATCACGAGAGTTCGAGTCCGAGTTGTGAAAGTTTTTTTTTTTTGTTCCTGTCTCAGACTATTGTGTTCCAATAAAGCCAATCGTAAAGGCTGACGTTTTGATAATTTAACGTTTACCTTCTAATTCCTTATTTATTTAGCTTCTTTTCTGCGTTTCAATATCACTCTGCTAGTGGCATTTGGCGAATAAAGTGCGAGGTGTTACGTCATCATCCCGACGTGTAGCTGAAACGAGGGACCATTTTTGAAGCGCTGGCTGAGTTTACGAGTGTCGTATCTGTGGGAGGAAGAGTTCTTAATCTGTGGCCAGCACTTCAAAAATTAAGGCCTCGTTTCAAAATCGCGTCGGCGCGATGACTCATGGCCTCGCACTATACAGTATAGGTTAATTCATAATTAGTCAAAATAGCGCAGCAGACGTAATCGTATAACATTTTAAAAGTATTTCTGCTGATTCCCAAGATTTTGTTTCGGATCGTATGCTAGCGCACGTTCATGAAATGTTCGGTTGTTCGAAAGTCTCTTATAGTTAGGTAGTTACGTGCAGTAAAAGGGAAGAATCGTGCCTTTTGTCATAAAAGCATGAAACTTGGTAGGGTGTCACTGTGTACCCTAAATTACAGATTTAGAGGTGGGGCCACCAAAAATTTCAAAAATTCCACCCTTGGGAACTGTTTTATGGAAAATCAGTGCTAAAAAATTATAAAATAATAGTAAAATCTGAATTATAGTGTAACAAATATAATTTTTTTATAGGGCTTCTCACTATTTATTTTCTTGCCTTCTGGGCTAAAGTTAAAGTATAGAACTTACAATGGGTGATAAAAAAAATACACAACTTAGTTAAGTCACTGAAAAATGCCCAGTAGACTGTGAGTCTGACTTGACAATAAGTTAGATAATATGTGCGCTGTGTCGAAAAGAAACTGATGAATCCCTAAAGTGCCCTGCCGATTCCTGCCATACAGATGTTAGTCCTGGGTGAGGAGGTAATACTTTGGCTGATAACATAATTCATTTCCACGAATTAAGAGGTATGCTCATGAATATAGATATAAGATGGCTCGATGACAGAGATGGTGTTTGTGAGACTGCGGGAACAAGGAGCAAAGGGTCACAAGTCATGTTGCATTAAGTTAAGTTCAATTAAACGAGCTAAGAAGAAGAAAGCTAGTTGGTGAGGAACAAGTTGATGAGAAAAGTGCCTCAAAGAATACACTCGCTTAAGCAATACTCATGAAGTATCAAGGAAAGAGACGTGTCTTTTCCTCAGTCAATTACCTTCAGAGAGACTTCATGACGCTTCAACCTTCCACTTCGATGCCCGTGTCTGTAAATGTGCCATGGATCTTCAAGACGAGAGACTACTTGCAAAACTAAGTACAGATGATCTGGTTGCATAGGACACGAAGTACCATGCACGTTGTTTGGCTGCTTTATACAACATATCGGCCGATTCAGGTAGCTGTACCGACACCATAAATCATGATTTTGTCCTTGCAGAACTACTGTCGAACCTTGAGGAGGCAAAAACAGACACTGAAGTTACTCCAGTCTTTAAACAAACAGATCTCTCAAAACTGTGTTCAGATCGACTTGAACAGCTAGGTGAGAACTTGAAAGCAACCAAACAAGGTCATGATGTGCTTTTAGCACTTTATTTGGTTATAGGATATGCTATGAAAAGGTTGTGTGAAGAGGATCGTGATGATGAAGCTATTGTAATGCAGCCAAATTAATCAGGAGGGATACGTTTCAAATAGAACCAAAGACGAGTGTATAACGTTAAAGAAGATAGTCAAGTCAAAGTCCTCCCTCAGTCCCTTTTTTTTCATTGGTAGCTCTGATTCTTGAAGGGCCAGACAGATTCAAGCTTTAATTCAAGGCTGAGGTTATGTCTGCAAGAACTGCGAATCATTCTTAAAATTATTGCATCCCACGTAACCAGAACAAGACATGTCCATCATGTCTAGCTGCTAGCTCTTTGTGCATCCTGATGAAGAAGGCTTACAATAACTACATATAACTTATTGGCTCTGGTGAAAACGTGGAAGAGTTTGACAGATGGTGCACTCAAAGATGCAGGGACTCTCCTCTGTTTCAGTTATTGGTATATCACTGATACGTTGGAACTCATCCTTCTAATGTACGTTAGGTCACTATGGGAAGTAAATTGCAATCTTTACATAGAGAGTTTGACAAAACTAACCCCATGTTTCTTTGTGTGTAACCATACCAACTACGCAAGATGGGCTCCAGTGCATATCCGAGACTTGGTCAGTCTTGAGAAAACACCAAGATACAGCAGCAGCATTCGAAAATGGTTATTTCGTAGTACGTAAGAGCAGGAGAGCATTGTCATCAATGGCTATTGATCAGGAACGTAGGCAGAATAGAGCTGTTGTTAAAGGGGATGGAGAAGCAGTTGGATTGACCCAGAACCCAGAAGGCCACGAAAAATGGATGGTGGCTGGACCTGAAACTGCCAGATTAATTGTCGAATTCAATTCTAGTTGGTAAAGTGAAGGGTAGATAGGGACCTTGACACACACCATTATGAAAACTCAATAAGCCTAAAGTCAGCCTTTGCAATGCAGGTGAATCACTAACCAGTGTGACTGAAAAAATGGGCAGCCCATTCCTTGATGTTGAAGCAAAGGACTCATCAATCAATCATGTTGTTGACTCAACTGCTGTGGCTTCAATGCTCAATGCTGAAGATGAAGGAAACAGACAGTACAAATAGTTTGTAAAGGAATGACTGCTGTAATGAAAAAAAGCCTTTAATACACCCCCATAACCGAGAATGAATTCCATCCATTTCAACCATTCCTCCCCAAGGCATCAAAAACAAAACTAGGAGTCTCGTCTTTGCAAAAGGACTGCAGTTTTTTTCCCAGACTGTACATAGCTTGCCAGACACGTGATGGTGATCTAGAAACGTTTTTCAAGCATAAAAATCCATTATCACTTCCTTCCATATCACAATGCAACAATTTACGAACTGAAAAGAAATCCGACCTAGCTGTTGCTCTGCTCTGTCTTGGTATTCACCCTGAAAAGCCACAGACTGTTGCAGTTATTCTGGATGGTGTATGTAACATTAATAAACTGAAGCAAACTACATTTAAGACCTTCAATGACACAGTGGGCACAGTTCTTCATGTTGACGAAAATAAAACTTAGTTATTTAGTTTTCACCCAAAGCATTCACTTGTCTTGCCATGTTTGGAATGCAGGTAGTAAGCACTTTTGGGAAAGATGTTTTGCCCTGCCCGGCAATGGATAATAACAATATGGCTTCTTATGACCATGAGGAAGCAAATACCCGCATATTGCTCCACACAGCTGATACCGTGCAAAGAAGCATTAAAATGATACTAGTGCGTACAGTTGATACAGATGTACTTGTACTGGCCAATGCATCAGTGCATAAGCTAGGCGATCTACAAGTTGCATTCGGTACAGGCTAAAAGTATCGCTACATTCCTGTGTATAAAATTGCAGTATCACTTGGTGATGAAAAGTCATGAAATTTACCGATGTTCCATACATATTAAGAATGTGATGCTACTTCTTCATTTGCAACAAGGGAGAAATGTTCATGTCGGAACAGGTGGAAAGTATTCGATGATGCAGCTAAGATGTTCCTTGAACTTCCTGCAGAACCTGCGGATATCTCAGAAGAGTGCATGTCCAACTTGCAATGATACACCATACTGCTGTATGACAGGACCAGCATTCAGGAAGATATTGATCAGGCATGTCGAACGCTTGTTTTGTGAAGAATAGACGCAGTATTGATGCTACTCCACCAACTAAGGCTGCCTTAGTGGAACATGCAAGAATGGAAGTGTACCAGGGAGGATATGTATGGGGAAAGCATTTAAAGAGAATAAAGCCATTTGAGGTAATCGAGATATAGGGGAGAGACACTGATTGCAGTATAAAACCTTCCTTCGCCTGGTGAATGGGGTTGGACATACTATGAAGAATGGAAGCCGTTTTGGACAACAATGCCAGAAGCAGGAAGGTCATTGCATGAACTACTTACTACACAGTGGATTCGAAAAGGCCTGCATGACGTCAAGATGCAAATGTTTAAGGGTAGCCTTAAAATGCACAGCTTTGTTTCATTGTAGCTGTGACTGTGAAGTATAGAAATCAGTGTTCAGCATTGCTTATTACTTACAGAAGTAATTTATTCGAAATCGCTCTTGCATAAAATATAATATGTATGTAATAAAACATCAGATTGGTCCTTTGCGACGTTTACTTTGAAATGTGTGAACCATTAGAAGTGAAATTAAGAGTGATATGCTATGTGCCTAACTTTTACGTCTCTTTTTTTGTGTGGCTGCTGCAATTTTAGTCCACCATTTTGAAAAATGGCGTCACAGCTACCCTGAACCCCATTTCCGGTGGCCCCATCCGTAGGTTTTATTAATAGATTAAAAGGAGGTTTTCTGCCAATTTTCATGCTTTTATGACAAAAGGCACGATTTTTTCACCTATCTCCCTAACTATTAAAAAAAATGACTTGCGTTCTTAATAATTTAATTATGTGGTGAGTAATAAACCCATTTAAATTACCATCTCATTTCTCATCCTTTTGAAATCATCTGACGTGGGGTAGGGTGCTCACCTTACGACCCGATCTTACAGCGTATGCGTGCGTATTTACTTTTTTTTTAAATTAATCTCTTTGAGCCTTAAGTCAGCCGAAGCAACTTAATGCTTGTATGGCTGAACCGGCTCAGCTCGTTCTAATTAACCGTGTCCCGCGTGAGATTGCTGCTCCTGCTGGTGAATCAAGTGCGAAGTATGACTCAGCTGGTAAAAAAAAAACGAGTCTTCACTTTAGTGAGCGAGTGTCGTATCTGGGCCCGTGTACGAAGTATGTAGGTAAGAGTACTAGCGCCAAATGAAAGACTGAGAGTTGAGATCTGTTTTTGTTTTGTTGTGCGTCCAGCCATGCAGTTGAAGCAAAACCTATACGTTTTAAGATCTATACACTGTGTAGTGTTGCCGATACTAAGTAAGATGCAACGTATGTGGTCCTTTTAGGTCTTTTTTTTCCGCAAGCTAAGTTTTTTTCTGATGAGCTTGTCTGAACACCAACTTCGCCTGATCGAACTCTGACATTTGAATGATCAGTTTTCAGAGCCGTTTTTTTCTGTATCTCAGGGTGGATAATTCAAGTTACAGCAACGAAAATACGCCTCTCCGAATTAGCGTATCTTTCATTTAGCGCTAGGCTACTCTGGTCTTTGTACGTGCCTCAGATCCAGAGGAGTAGAGGTACAAACACGCACGCACGCACGCACACCGTACGTTTTTAATAATTGAGATATTTTGCAATTTCGATGCTTCGGGGCACAACATTTCTTCCAGGGTCCATGTCTGGAGTTTTCGTAGGGACGAATCAATCGACACTACCATGGCAAGCAAATGTATGGTTTTCAGATGTGCAGTTTGATTGCTAGCTCAGTAGCATGAAGGCTTAAATCAAGAATTTCTTGCTTAAATAAATACGGATTCAAACTTTTTTCCGTTGCCTTTTGGACTTAAATGCCAGACTGCCTGAGTAGGAAATTGAACCCACGATCTTTGAGACCAAATGCCTAGGGCCTACCATTAAACGATGCTGACACGGCCAAAAGGCAGTCCATAGGCAGCATTTAACATGCACACATATACGTATACGGTACCTATAGGACACTGGAGGACACTGGAGTGCCCACTGGAGGACACTTACTTGTGCGCCTCACACCAGCGATATCGAAAGGAGCACGCAAGAAAGCGTTAAATTAACGATTAAACAGGATGGAAAGCCAAATGTGTTCGAGAAGGGTTAAATACATGCAGGTGCAAACCTATTTACGTTGCCTTTTGGACTTCAATGTCGGACTGCCTGAGTGGGTAAGTGAACCCACGGCCTTTGAAACCAAATGCCGAGTTCCTACCGCTGAAGCATACTGAAGCATTTTCTTTCAAATGTCGCGGTTTCAACTCCCCGCTCAGGCAGTCTGACATAAGTCCAAAAGGCAACGTAAATTGGTTTGCAGCCGTGTTTATGTAACCCTTCTCGAGCCCATTTGGCTTTCTGGTCTGTTTAAGTACATGAAGGCCTCCTGAAGGCCTGTGCGAATATTCATGTCCTGCTTTTATTGACTTGTCCTTCTGTAATTGCTGTCTACCACAGCGAATTCCTGTTTGTAAACCCAGTACATGTTTCCATGTAATTAATGCAGCCGAGTTGGATAATGAGCAGTTTCGTGACTTACTTTCTGAAAGTAAATAACGTGTTAAAATTCTAGTTTACCAACATAATTATGGTTAGCAAGCTCAAACCATATGTTACAGATATGGAGGATACTGAAATTGATCGTAGTATAATGTTCAATTGTAACGTGTCTGAGTGACGACTGCTGTGTACACCGAACATATGGTTACGTCTAGTATGGTTCGCAGGGAGTATTCCACGGTTTAAATTTTAATTTAAGACGATTATTGATGTTTCACCACGAGAATATGCATTCTAAAACTCTTTCATTTGCAGCATCTGCCATCTTGGTAGCACAAGAGTAACATTACCAGGTAAGTAATTCAATTTCAAATTAGAAAACAAAAATGAAATCCTTTGATGCTTAAGGTAAGGTTTAAGTGATCCAAAGTCAAAACAGCAAAAAAAATCACAAATAAACTTTCCTGTAAGGTTTCAGATACTGCGGTGTGGCTGTACTGTTTATTCCACGTGAAACCTTACTGCTGTAGTCAAATGTTTTTATCGTTTTTACTTTTGCAGACGAGGATTTTATAAGGTCGAGTAATTGTTTCTTTGGTTACAATAGTAAATTGTTCTGTTTAGTACTGAATAATGGAAGTCTAATACAATGAATGCATGGTGAACGTGTTTTACAGATCCTTTGTTCTGTTGTCCTTTGACCACGTGGATTTTAAAGGATTGATTTAGAAGACTGTCATGAATCGAAGAGTAATACCGAATGTTGTCAGCAGCCGTCCGGACCGAATGGAGAGACAAGAATGCATCAGTTATGAACTATGTCGCCCTGTCATCACATTGGGAAAGGTCCTGGGCATTCTTTCGTGGAATTTCAACTCGTGCGACGCGGCATCAAACCAAATTTCCTTTTGGAAACTAACATTGAACATCGTGTATCAATCAGCGGCAACTATTTGTGTTTTTTGTACGTTTGTGGCACAAATGAAGTTCGTTTTATCACACTCACTGAATTATAGTCAAGTCTCCATGCTAGTTCACATTACAATGTATTTAATACCGATGTTTATTTTATGTTTGGTTAAAATCTTTTGCATGTTTCAGAGTGAAAGGCTTCGTAATTTGTTGAGATCTGCTGAGAACGTAGACCGATTGCTGCATGGGAGAATTACGAAACGAAGCTACTTCTTAAAGATCACAGTTTGTCATTTTGCACTTGACTTCTCAGTGCCAGTAATCATCTGTGTTTGTATGGTAGTAAGCCTTCCTTTCAGCACACAGCTGTGTGTGGAAATTGCCATGTGGTTCATATTGTACGGACATGATTTGTTTGCTACCATGTTTTTCATTGTTACTGCTGACCTGTGTGCCGAGTGTTTCCTGTCTCTCAACTGTCGACTAAAGGACGCCCTGTCTACAGTACCACCAGCTCTGGCTGACCGACTCAACCTGTCTACAATCTCAACAGCTCTGAGTGACCAACTCAACTGTATTCACTCTCAGTACGAGAAATTGTACCAACATGTGGAGAGGATTCAGGACATCTCACTAATCATCACTGCCTTCCTGCCACGCCTGGCCTTTGACCTTTGTTTTATGTCCTGCTGGATACTAAGCACTAATTTCAGTTTGCTGTCCGGGGGCTTTGTTTTTCATGTAATTGCGACATTATATCGAATTTACTCCATATCTGCAGCTGGTGACAACATTACAACAAAGGTGAATAATTAAGTCTCTTTTTTTTTAAAGGTGTAGATGCGTTTGTAGTGCTGTTTCATGTCTGTCTATAGATGAAATTATTGACAGAAATTTAACGGTTTGTGTACCATCCTATTTTCAGAAAGTGGGCACGAACAGCGATACTTTTTTTCGCACTTATTTTCAAATTAAAAGTTCGCCTAAACTAAACTTACTCGCAAGGGAGTTTTGATTTTATGTAGTTTTCTGGACAGGTTTTACTCAGCTGGCAAGTGTATTGCACACATTTCGAAATACATCAAGCGCTACGTTGGGGTCATTTCACTTGAAGGAACATTTTTACCATAAAGTTTGAATTTTAAACATTTACAAGTTTGCCACTAGAGCGCACATCTCAAGAGGGCTTATTAGATTAAACTGGTAATATTTAGTGTTGGCACACTATCGTAAAGCTATAGGATAACGGTTTTAATTTATTTTTTTAATTTATGTTAAAACCAGGAAATAGTTTTTGGGCCTATTGCAGTTGGAACAAACAAAAATTCATTTTTAACTGCAAATTGTTCATAGTTTAGCGGCATAATTACCGAACATTCTTCACAGTTTAGCGGCTGCACAAGTTCGTATTAAAAATAAAGGGGCACAAAATACATAAACTTTGTTTGCTATTTTTTTTTGTCTACCACCCGTTTTGCACATTTTCATTGCCGAGCTGGTAAAAAAAAATATATACATATAATTTTAAACTCAAATTCTAACTTTCAAAATCTTCGTCTCATACCAAAAGTGGATATGATGTACACTACATCAGATGGGATGAAACGAAATCCACATTTGTCAATCCTACTTTGGCTCCTTGTTGAAAATCAATACGAACATTTCCCGACCCGAACTAAACGAGAATTGACCAACTTTTTTGGGTTTCGGTATCAGCATTACCAAGGGCGCTTGTAGAACAGCAAAAAAAACCCCAACGGGGGGGGGGGGAGCCCTCGTCTATATTTTTTGAGGATCTTTTCTTTTTGGGACGTGCCTAATCATAGTGTTATGGATCTTGGAAATGCCTTTGTGAAGGTACTTGCTTATGTTTTTATGGATTTTCTTCATGACTGTCTACCAAAAGGACTAGAAGCCAAAAAAAAGGGAGGAAGGTGAGGGGGGGAGGGTGCTTCAGCCCCAGTAGCTCCAATGTAGGGGTACCCTTGTGCATTACTGAACACGTGATCTGGCGAGGTCTTGAACTGTTTGTTTTTGTTTTAAATTAACCAATAACCGTATAGGACGACAATGCGGACTTGGTTTCGCACCTTCTGTTAAGACAAACGCTAGTGTGTTGCCCGCCAAGATTCAACAGCAACATCATCGCCCGGCTGTCCAGATAACATTCAGACGCATAGCGACCACTAGCCACATGGGTCTTTTACTTCTAAGTCAGTTTGGTTGTTTTCACGCATAAGACGAAATATAACAATGCGACAAAAAAAAAGTAAAACTTCGTTTGACCATGAGATTTTGGCTTTGTGACACCATAAAGTCACGATTAGTGACACAGTGTAACTTTTTTTGGGGAAGGTGTCAGTATTTACATTTCTCTATTTAAGTGGGTACTACTTCTGCGTATTTTACTTGCGTTGTATTTAATTGTCTAAGTTCTAAGAATAAAACTGGACCTTATCAATGGGAAAAACGAAAAATAAAGATGTTATATCTCCCCAAACCAAAACTTGTTAAGAATTCCCGTCAAGCTTTATCACTGTTTGCAGCCAAGTTTTGGCAAATTATTCCTATCGACTAAGACTTCAAACAATAGATGAACTGCTTGAAAATTGTGCTGTAAGCAAGTTTTATATTTTTCATTTAATGTACGAAGTCTTAGTTGGTGGAATTAACTTGGCGAAAGAACTTGGCATTTAATATCCTGACTTTAAACAACGAAAAAACTTGGTGGAAATCTTTTTAACAAGTTTTGTTTTGGAGAGATACAGTCAACTCCATTTCAATATTGCTGTTGTGCTCTACAATGCTCCTGTGACCTGCCGGTAGAGCCGAACTGATATAACCGACATTCATTGGTATGTTCAGGCGACAAAAAAAATGTTAATTGCGTGTGGCAATTCCAATAATTCTAAAAATGTTTGGTTGCCCGCAAAACTTGATACACAAAATGAAATACAGCATTGTTGACAGGCCCGAACTGCGACCTAATGCGATCGTCCACGTTTCTACCAAAACAAACATGTCGAAACCAAAGTACGATTAGATGTTTGAATATTAACGAGAATTCTTATTGCTTATTCATTTTCAGGCAGGAATTGACTCAAATACCTTTCTGAAATGTGTTCGTTGGAAGAATGTTTCAGTCATGGAAGAACTAAAAGTAAGGCTTTTCTCATGATATTTTGAATTAATGATAAAGCTAAGCACTGTAAATGTTGACAAAAATGAGTGGACATGGCAAGAATAAAAAAGTGGTTAAAAGCAATGTATGGAGAATATACGTATAGACAAAACGTGGTGCGGTCATGAAACTTCTTAGAGTAAATCACAGCAAGAAGAATTTAACAAATGGCGGCCGTGGAACAGTCATTCCAGCTGTAATTTGCTCTGCTGACACCAAATACGCGTTTGAAGAAGATTTAAGTGAAACCAAGAATTTATATGGTTGGGGAGGAGAATTTGTGGCCGAGACCCATACTGAAACGTCTTAGGACCAAATTCATAATGACGGCTCAGCGTGAGCTAAGCATGAGCTGGAGCTCAGCTTAGTAATTTGGTATTCATAATGACACCATAGCATGAGCTGAGCAAGGACTCAGGCTTCACTGTGAGGCCAACTTCGCAAAATTTGAACCTCGCTCACTTCGTATACATAATGGCAAAGCCAAGTCGTGGTTCATGCTCAAAACGTGAGTTGACTCAAAAAATCCTGTTTGTGTTTCCGTGCATTCCTCAAAGCTCTGCTTTGCCAAGTGTGAGCTAGGCTCAAACTCACGCCAAAGCTTTACTTTCCTAAGTCTAAGCCTGGATTTCATTATGTATACCAAAGTGAGTCTGAGCTAGGCTCAGGCTTCACCCTGACTTAGCAAAGTACCAGCTCAGACTTTGAGTTGAGCCGTCATTATGAATTTGGCCCTTAGATACATTCGCATTAGGTCAGTCTTAGTTTATAGAGGGCGCTACGTGTTTTCTGTGGGAATTTCTACTCAGTTTTTAGCCTAAAATTAAACTAAACTAAACGGAACTAGCTTGTATTTAATTATTATTTAGCCTAGCTTAGTTGTGATTTAATTTACTTTAGATTTGGGCTGAAAAATGAGCAAAAATTACCAGATAGAACACGTGGCGCCCTCTGAAAACTTGGACTGAACTAATGGGGAGGAATCTAACGTGTTTCAATAAAGTCTTTTTAGAGTTACAAATTCTCCCTTCAAACCCTATAAATTCTTGGTGAAACCAAGGATAAACTTTTTAATTTGAATTTTCAGTTCGTACTTTACGTCGAAGAAAAACAACAGCCAACCATAGAGTTGCATAAAATGAAATAGTACAATTCTATGGGTATACTGTTTCACACCAGAAACTGCCAGTAGTCTACACCTGCTCTAAGCTACGCAATAATTACTAAACTGCAAGTTCTTGTAATTATTGGGTAGCTTAGAGCAGGT